>JACXGK010013744.1:0-12497 GCA_016801125.1 Novumbra hubbsi
TGCTGTAGACTATTGTTGGAGACCATTTTTGGAGACCATAGTTGGAGACCATAGTTGGAGACCATTGTTAGAGACCATTGTTGCAGATCATTGTTGCAGACCATTGTTGGAGACCATTGTTGTAGACCATTGTTGTAGTCCATTGTTGTAGATCATGGTTGAAGACCATTGTTGGAGAACATTGTTGGAGACCTTTGTTGTAGACTATTATTGGAGACCATTGTGGGAGACCATTGTTGTAGTCCATTGTTGTAGATCATTGTTGAAGACCATTGTTGGAGACCATTGTTGCAGACCATTGTTGCAGACCATTGCTGTAGACCATTGTTGTAGACCAGTGTTGGAGACCATTGTTGTAGACCATTGTTGTAGTCCATTGTTGTAGATCATTGTTGAAGACCATTGTTGGAGAACATTGTTGGAGACCATTATTGTAGACCGTTGTTGGAGACCATTGTGGGAGACCATTGTTGTAGTCCATTGTTGTAGATCATTGTTGAAGACCATTGTTGGAGACCATTGTTGGAGACCATTGTTGTAGACCATTGTTGGATACCATTGTTGAAGACCATTGTTGTAGATCATTGTTGAAGACCATTGTTGAAGACCATTGTTGGAGACCATTGTTGTAGACCACTGTTGGAGACCATTGTGGGAGACCATTGTTGTAGTCCATTGTTGAAGACCATTGTTGGAGACCATTGTTGCAACTCATCCTTCTCTATTTTGCTGACTGGCCAGCTCATCTTATAAGAAGTTATATAATTAAGCATCAGATGACATCATATTATTATCTTTTGCACACATTGAATTCACTATATTGCAATATTATTTTAATGCACATACATCTGTGTTAACTTTGGCAAAAAATGGGCAAAATGTTTCCAAACAATTGTTGTCTTTAGTTTTGAAATAACCATATCCCAGAACTTCGTCATTTTCAGTAAAATATTTTTACTCTTATTAATTCTTCAGTTGTAAAGTAAGATAATTCAGGCGTACCTTTAAATAATAACAAAAATAAGAAAATCCTTGGTTCAAGCTGTATTTCTTTTGATGTTTTTGTGAACATGAAGTTTGTCTTTAAGTGTTTGATTTCATTGACTAGAAGAACAATGATTGCTGTGCGATTACAGTTGTATAATGTTGGTCAGCGTGTGACCTCAGTCATTAAGGGTCAACAGCACATCTATATTTGCCAGCCTTATCATGCTATAATAGATTGAAGTACAGGTCAAATGCATGACTTCCTGTGCCAATTCCGTTCCAATTCAGAGCGGGATACTGAGCCTGTGTCAAGGATGAAAAAAGGCTTTTAGGCTTCTTGCAGGAACTCCAAACATCATGCTGGGTTTGGAGCCACATCAAGAACTAAGGGCAGTCAAGCAGGTGACTCCCGGATGCATAATTTATCATTAGTCTCCCGAACAACGGCTTCTGCTGTTATCTTCTTCAAATATACATATGAAAGGGCAGGCCTAGTGATCATATGCCAAACAGAAGTGTATTCCTAATGCGCGTAAGGTATCTTCAGAACACCATTCATCATGGACTAAGCAAAGCACTCTCCAATAGTTTGGAAACAACGTCATTATTTGACGATTCATAAATATTATATACTGCATAAACAAAGACGGACACTCAAATTCCATTGTTCTGCATGTTTTGTTTTAGAGTGCGCTAATCTCGAGGGAAAGAATGAGCAGATATACAACCACTTGGTCATTTATTGTAAGGCAAAATCATATGTTCATAGTAATTATAAAAAAGAATTTCAGGTTTCTGAATTGAATTACTTTGTAATTCACTAGGGATCATGTGCCCGGGCTGCTACACCTCTTTGTATCTTATCTTATTTCATTATTGTCCCAAAGCGCTGATAAAGAATCCACTTCATTTCAAATAGTACAAAGGTTCAATGGCACAGTTGAGTCACTCTGCACTTGTCCTTGATAGCTCTGTACATCACAGCCCATTCACTACTGTCAGTAAAAAACCAGTGTGTAGAAGAAACAGCCCTATCTTCCTCATCACTCTGTGGACCGGGATGCAAGCCGCCCTGAGAACTGTCAAGTATCTAGTCTTATTCCACTTGTTGAATACACACACTCAGGCCAAATCTATGCACAACCCTATTTCCGAAAAATGTAAAATACGAAATAAAAACAACAGAAATAGAATGAAATGATGTGCACATCATTTAAACCAAACACTTAGTACAAAGACAATGTTAAATGTTGAAACAGAGAAATGTTATTGCCAGCAACACACTTTTCAAAAAAGCTGTGACGATTAAAGACTCTAAAGGTTGTGTAATGCTAAATAAAGAAGAGCGTTCCATTGTTGTAACTCCCAGTGTAGATGACCATTCTACAACGGTCTCTGGGCTCTGTGTGGCGCAGCGCAAGGCTGCAATCAAGGGGTTCTCACAGCACCGATTACGGCAGAACTTAGAGACTCCTCCCTATGGAGTCTCTTTGGATCCTCCACAAGTGTATGCAGGCCCATTTGGAGCAGAAATCAGAGCAGAAGGTGACATTCAGAAGGCATACAACCTTGAGCTCATTTTGCAGTTGTGGGGCATTTTGACCGAGCTCCGAAGAAAACTTCGGGGTATCAAGTACTACCCAAGTCTGTTTTTCTTTTATTTAATCTTGATAGGTGAAATGAGATATGTCTATGGTTTTATCAGGAGCTCCAAAAATGGCTGATTTGGGAATTAATGTAAGGAGAAGTGCTGTGTTTCTTTATTGAAAAATCGACCCAGACACAATTGTGTGAACGTGCACCAGAGGATGCCCTTTCAATTGCTGTGTACCTTGTGTTTTTAATGTTATCCATGAGCAAACGTTTGAGATATTTGAGATATTTTCATGTTCTTTATTTTTCCAGCAACACCGTAATGATGTATACGGTTCTCAATGGAGCCCTGGCCATGGAAGTAGAATACGTATAGTAAAACTATATGAGGCACAGAGACGGTGTTGTTTGACATGGAGGGACTGCATCTTTTTGTGTGTCTGTGTGCATATGTGTTTGTGCGCATACACAAGTGGCTTGTGTTCACTAAGGAAACGGCAATGAAATGACCTTGGTCTCCGAAGATACGGGAAGAGAAATTATGTGCACTCCTGGTGAACAAGGATATTTGTGCTTCACTTTTGGTCTTCACAACAGTGATATTAAAATGTGCTTGTGCAGAGTTCTTCGATCAAATAAATAACTTAAAGGAAATTGTTCTGTATCCCATTAACATGTTGTTGCAAAAGGAAAACTGTCATATTAACTGTAAAAGCCATATGCTTGCCTTTCCACACAGTGTTTAAAAAGAATCCCATCAACAGCGCAGGTCAGAGGTGTCAAACGGGATCCACGGAGGACTGAGGGTCTACAGGTTTTCTCTCTCTCATCTTGTACTTGATTAATTTGGTCACTAGTTGGTTAGTTTCCACCCTCAACTGGTTGTTCAGGTCAGAAATGGGAACCAATTTACGGGAAAAACCTGCATACACTCGGCCCCCTGTGGAAAGGGTTTGACACCCCTGGCGTAGGTGTAGTTAACAACAAACACATAAGACAGCCATTACTACTGATCATAGTTCCCATGCATACTTGTCATTGTCATTACAGAAATATTTCTGATAGTATCAGAGGTTGATAATGGAAATTAGCTCAACATTAAAATATGACTGACCAAGGACCATTCATTTGACTGACACCCTTGTTAATTCAACCAATGCACCTCACAATTGCTTTTTCATTGAAGGACACATACCACGTGATCAAGAGAAAGTGCTTGCATTTTGTATGCATATTAGATAAGTTAATATAGCGTAGCTAGCACCATAACCAACAAATTGCTTAGAAAAACAATTTGTACTCAGAAAGGTCATCCATAATATAAGTTTACTTCAACTACCACTACATCTGCTTTGCTTGCTCGTTACTGTTCTAAACACTTTGTGACAGCTGGTGGTGTAACAAAAATAAGGATTTAAAAATAAATGTGACTGATTGACTATTGTAGAGCTTCTTGAACACAATATTTTAGTAATGTCTCAAGAGACACTTAAAAAAAGAACTGCATAACCACTAAGCTGCTATTCATTCTCAATATTGAATGCGGTGTAAAACATTTACTGCTATTATGAATCTGTGTCACAATGTGTCAATCCCCAGGAAGTCTCTGAAGTGCCATATTGTATGTGATAGCAACATACACGCTTAAATAAAACACATGATGGGCAATTATTGAGTTGACAATGGGCGGAGATACAAGTACAAACATACATCCCCTTCAATATTATTTACGGGAATGAAGGAAGGTCTTAACTGCTGCTATGGTTACCTTCGCACTGTAAACACTAAGAGGAAAGAAAATGATGGTGGTGTTGTTACTAATGTTTCCCACAAAAGACCTAGAACCTTGCCTGAGGTTTTCAAAGGTTCAGAGGAGTCAAGGAGAGGAAGGGTGTAAGAACCATGTCAATCATTGGAGGTCTTAGATGTACTGTTGCTGTGGTCTTTTGGAACTATTCACTCAGGTCAAACAATAAATATGGTATAATCAAATGAAATATAAGATCTTCTAGTTGACATTATTTCTAGTACTGGGGACTGTGGTCATGCACCTCCCTTTAGAGATGTTTTCATACTAAGTTGTTACTGCAAAAGACACTACTCCATAGGATTGTTATGTCATCAACACTTGTATTTACAGACAATGCTTGTTGGAAGAATGGTGCCATATAAATGCATGTGTTTCTAAGGTACAGGAGAGGGTAAATGTAAAAACATCTACTCACACAAAGCAATAGGGAGAGGGCATGTATATAGGCTGTATAATAACCAGAGGCATATACATCATTGTGTTTGGAAAGGCCTGAGGATTGGATTAATCATTTATTTAAAAAGCAGCGGAGAAAAGCAGCGGAGAAAAGCAGCGGAGAAAAACAAACAGGTTGTTTTGATAGCCGTGCCGGAAACAACTGTTTCCAGTGGCATGCGTTCAAGAATTTGTATCAGGGTTTTGAAAAACTTCCTCTGGGACCCTAGCTTTTACATGTGTTTTAACTATTCCACAGCTCCCTGGTACACCTGATTAGGCTTGTCAACTAATCTTTATCCCCCTGGCTGGGGAAATAGTTGAGCTAGTTCAGGTCTCCAAGAACATGGAGAATATTCTGTGGATCCTAAAGGAGAGGTCTGTGAACGGTTGTTCTATGCACTCTCAATACTTTTATGCTTAAAGTTTGCTCATGCAGTAACATGCACGAGCCAAAAAAGGTTGGTTTTATACCATAATTAATAAAGGTTTAGATGGTTGGCTATCAAAATTGGTAGTTACAAATATTAACAAAATGTTGCTGACATTGTTGACTGAGAGACTTTTCTAGATGCCTCAGACAATGACACCACCACCTTGAGTTGGCCCTCTAGATCGGCACTATTACTCAAGTAAAAAGAAATGGATACCTGTCTTTTGTAAACAAAAACAAAACATTTATTACAAACATCTTAATTATTATTATCGGGAGAGGGTTAGTTATTTTGTCTGTATTGCTTTGAGTTGGTGTGGATAAGTTTCCTGTTCACAGCCACTCTTGCCTTTGAGTTAAGCATTACACCACAGTAGAATCTGCCAAAGGGGCAATTAAATGAGTGCAAAATATGTACTATAAGCCATAGGAACAAAAAGAAATACATGATTACTTTATGTATCTTACTTTAGATTACATTACCCTGATATTCCAGAAACAACAGAACTGAGTTAGTTGGGAAAGGTTCAACATTTGTTTCTTAAACATTTGGTCTAAAGACTTTCTCATTCCTTCTTTATTACCGGATTGTCCTAGCTTCTCTTTGTGTTTTTTGTAGAAGCACTTACAGTATTCCAGGCGTGTTCAACTTCTCTTTCTGGAAACATCAAGCATGCTGCCAAAGATGGAAAGGAAATCTTACAGCGCTCAACCAATCTTTCATAAGCCCCAACAGAAAGGTCATCCTTAGTTAATGAAGAATTATACCAATACATTAACCTTATAATGTGGCCTGTAATATCCTTACATCGAATCCAGGATGTTTATAGAACATTAAGGCCTCGATCTGTTTAAGGACTGACTCGTAGTGGGTCTTTGTAACGAGACCACCTTGGTTTATTGAACCCTGAAACCCTTAATAAGAAAATGAAACTTTTTCATCAAAAAGAAGCATGTAAAACTATAAGTGATTTTGACATTAAAGGCTTTTTATTTAGAAAGAATCCACTCATCCAGACAACGATCACTCATTTCTGCAGATGTTCTCACCCCCCAGGTGGGATATGCAATAAAGTAGAAAAACATGTTGTTTCATGAAGAGTAGGCAACTGTGAAACAGAAGGGATTAATTTGGGACTCTGGTGTTGGACAAAAGGGAGCTTATCAGTTGGTTCTTGCTCAGACATTTTCCTGATAACGTCAGCTTGTGAAGCGGAGGTGCGCTAAAGCTCAGCCAATGCAGTGGAACAAATTAAACAGCAGATCAAGACATCAGAGAAAACACAAAATGCCCACTCAAGGTTGCCTAGGGAACACTTTGTCAATTTGATTGGAGATCATTAAAAATGAAATGACAAATCACATCATTTTCATCCAGGGATGAAGGAAGAAAACATGAATGAGCATACATGTATTTTTATAGTTTTTACTGGTATGGTCATCTGTAGAAAGATAATCCAGATCGTTCATCTGATATTTCTGAGAAAACTGTATTATTTGTTAGTATTATATGTAGGTATTTTCTTTAATATTTCAATTACCATTCCGTTATAACCATTAATAAAGCCTAATGAAAGTTTCTCGCAATGTCTCGTAATTACCTGCTGTAACCCAGTAACACGCAAATGCAATAGTACGCGTGTGATTATTGAGTTTCCAAGTTTCTAAAGCGAATGTTGAGTGGGCGTAAGAAAATAAGGAGAGAGTCACGTAGAGATACGGTGACGGGGACGAGTGGGTTTATTTGCGCAATATTTCTCCTATTGGTCACGTCATAGACGTTATTCTGATGTTCAGCAGTGACACAACGAAGATTCCATCAATAAAAAGAAAGGCGACAAGCCAGTCTGAAGAAAAACTTTTCGTGGAGAACATACGGACACATCATATGCGCACCTGTTCCTGCACCTCTCCACGCCCGGTTGAACTACATTTCTTCAACTTTAATAAGGTAAATTGGACTATATGTGTATTAATAGTCACTATTAAATTTTTGGCCGTGTGTTTGTTATTGGTGTTATATAATATATACAGAAAATGTAAATACTAACTGAACAGGTTTTGCGGAATTAAAGGTTTTTCTAATCTTTTAATTAATTATTTTTCAATTTTTTAATGTAAATAGATATAATAATATGTAACTACTTCAATAAGCTTTTGAAAAGGCTAAGCCACGTAGAAAAAGGTGGTGGTCACAATATTACGCACGGCGTTTAGTAATATACCTCTCAATTATGTGAATCTTTAATCTTCCTCGTGTTATCTCTTTCATTTAAGGAGAAGAATGGAGTGGTATGTCCTAGTGCTGGTACTTAGCTTGCCATCTTCGACCCAAGCGGACTGTTCCTCCCAGTGTCTGCAATGCGCGCTGCAAATCCTCAATACAGACATCCCCGTCAACCGCCTGGTAAGATTCGTCTCACATAATGCCTAATTGTGTGTGGGTAGTAAAGTTTAACTGTGTTTATTATGTTTCCGTGATTTTCCATGTTCTTTTTTTTTTAAATAAAAAAGCGCGGTGTGTTGAGCATGTTCTGGCAATACGCAAAGGCTCAATTTTGCGTTACAGCACGGTGGAGAGCGCGCCGTGCTTGAGGAAGCTAAATTGTGAACAGTGTATACAAAAAGCATTTATTTGCAAATTCTTACAAATTGATATTCTTCTTTATCAAATAAAAGTATCAAACTAAGCGTGTGCATTGAAATTTGCTACATTTTCCCTCCCTGTATTTTCATTTTGTTACCTTTTTAAGGTTATCAATAAGTTGTCAGGTGTTCACTCCAATTTGCATTTATTTTGCAGACCTGTACCTTGGAGTGTGAGGGAACTCTCCTGACTACGGCGGAGTTAGACAAATGCGGGAAGTCTCCACTGACGCGCGAGGCTGACTCTTCTGAATTCAGCGAGGAACATGCTGGTGCACAGAATGAGCCAGAGAGGGAGGACGGTCAAGACACTTCAATAACAAACATGGTCAAGCGATACGGTGGATTCATTAAGCGAATTGAAAACAAAAACAAATTGTTCACATCTCCTTGGCGCGAAAATGGCATCATTAAAGGATCGTATGCGTTTCCTAAGAAATATGAGGACCTGCTTAAAGAATTTGGAGAGAGAGACCTCCCGGGATTTTTGGAAGACGGGCAGGTTGCAGATGCGGAAAACGAGGTTGTAGTGGACAATGATGACGCAGAAATGAATAAAGTAAAACGTTACGGAGGGTTCTTACGCAAATTTGGTCCAAAGACAAAGTCAAGGAGAAGCGACTCCAATGAGGAAGATAGTCACGAGGAGCTGCAAAAGCGATATGGAGGTTTCATGCGAAGGATTCGGCCAAAGCTAAACAACTTAAATAACTTGAAGTGGGACAATCAGAAGCGATATGGAGGCTTTCTACGTCGCCATTACAAATTATCCGTTCGTTCAGATGAAGAACCTTATTCGTATGATGACTTTAGTCTGTAGAAGCCTATCCGGTAAACAACTTACCACGATTATACGATATTATCCGTATGTGTGCTGCCTACTGTTAACTTGGTTGCACTTTGTTACCGCACATTCCATATCTGTCCAGTTAAGACAAACATCTGCTTGTGTCAGTCATGTTTAAATGCCTTCTGTGTGACGGATTTACATGACGAACCGATTAATGTGTTTTAATAGTAGCATATTATTTATTACAATAGACTATATGATGATTGTTTAATAAAACAATGAATAAATACTTTATTTGTCTTAGGCGCAACATAACATTTTTGTGTTGCTTAAATTAAAAAGATGTACAGACGAACGGATGATTCAGTTCAAATGTGCTTTTTGCACACACACCTATTCAGCTACTCACCCGCACTCACCTGTCTGATGTAAGCACTTCGAATATAGCCTAGAAATATGAAGACCAAACATATGGCAATTTACCAACGCAGCGCCAAAATAGAACAAGCGCGAATATACTGACACAATCAACATCTCACCGTAAACGTATTCTGGTGTCAAAATGAAAAACAATTGCAACAACTGGCGTATGTACATGGACCAACTGTGGCGGCTCTGGCTCGGGTTGCATTTTAGCACCACGGAGAGCGCTTCTCTTTCAAGAGGATTATTCATTGTATTCGTGGTTATTACATTCACCGTCTACTCGACTGATTCACACTTAATACGCTGCTGTTCTGTACCCATTTAAAATCTGATAAGCAAATCAATTACTTTAAAATCAATCATATTGAATCCCATTTAAAGAATCTATCAAATCTATCATACTTTTTAACATACAGTTTCACTCAGTCAATGGCATAGATAATTCAAGTTTAAATCAAACTTACACTTGAATACTGAGTCCAGGAATGTAAAGTCGTACGCCAACATTTTCTGTAGCATAGTAGTGCACCCCACCTGTTAGCGGTACGTTTACACGCTCAAGCTCCGCCGAGTATCTGGAAAGGCAACATAAACACGGCAGCGACCCTTACTGGCAACTCTGATATGAAGGTGAGTGCCTAGAATAACATTTGAGTAAAAGCAACACCGGATCTACGACTCATACTGAAGAAATCCTAAGGTCGCAACAAAACCAACGGACAACATTTTCTACTCTTTGCTCACTTAAAGGAAACGCAAACCAAGATGTATCAATAGGCAAGTCAAAACGATAGGTTATACTCTCACAGAAAACTAACAACCACCTCTCTTTTCATCCCTGACTCATTTTATTGTCAGCGATAAAAACATTTGATTACATGCCAGATGTATATAGATGTAGAATGTATGTTTTGTGTCAGGAGGACCATTTATATGTAATTAATTATGTTCTATAAAAATACCAAAAGTACTTGGATATTGCACACCTATTTCTTTAGCCATTTGGCAAACATTCCCACACTTGTTTAGATTCAACCTAATTTGAGCATGATTGACAGGTCAGTCTCTGTTCTCTCTTCATCACCTCATCTTTTCACTTTCCCTCTCTTTCTTTTTCAGTGTCTCTTTGTTCTTAATTGCCTTCACAAAAATTAGCTTTGTTTGACTGCATATTTCCATTTTCATCTGGTTCTTTTAAGAAAGAAAATCACACATCAGTGTATGTATAAATTCATAAAAAAAACAATTCACTGGCATACAGTCAACAGTCAGAATTTCATGGATTGAGGCTGAAAGTAAATGTATCTACAACTGTATATATCTAGTTAATAATCACCACCAATAACTAGCTAGGTACGTGTAGCTTTGATATTAGTCAGGGTCCAAATCCCTTTGATATTAGTACATTAAACAACAATACAAAAATTGTTTGCATGAATATGTTCAGAGGCTGCTTTGATATCTAAGGGCCTGGCCAAATTGTCATATCTGAGTCCACCATAAATTCCTTATTGTAACAGAGAATTATTTTGGAGAATGTGAGGCCACCTGTCAAAAAAGTTACATTAAAATCGGAATGCTTTGGGTCAAATGACGTGCATAGAAATTTGAGTAGCAAAAATCTATCAGTCGCCTTAACGGTTTCATACAGGAAGGAATACATTAGCTGATGTATCACAGTTGATGTTTTATATCTTATTAACAAAGGTTTGAGCACCTTTACCACACAGGGAGTGTATCTAGCAATTGCCAAAAGAGGGAGAGACATTTTGTAGGGAGAGGGGGAGTTTGTGGCTTCAGACAATGAAGATTCTAACTGTTAAGACATTATTGATCTTTTTTGGTCCATTCAGGTGACCAAGCATTTGCTCAGTTACCCAAACAAATAAAAGGACCATTTGTCCTGAGACTAAAACAAAGAGAGAAAGTAATTTTGAATGGGGGCAAGAGAGAAGCCAGCAGGCTTCTACAGAGTGACCAGGGGGGCCAAGATGAACAGCGTACCATCTACCCAGGGGCTACATCCCTGCCCAGCCTTTTAACGGTGTACTTCCTCTATTTTAATGGGAAGAGATGAGATTCAGAGCATCGAGGCTGGAGTGGATGTAGTATTTATTAGACAAGTAGGGGCTGTCCCCCACCTAACCTGAGAAAAGAAGAGAACACACTAACTCAAACTTCAGCTTCTCTTGAAAGATGGGTTGACAACACACAGAGGTCAGGGGTCAATTCCCAGGTCCTTTCTTAAAGGTCTCAACGACCAATCACTTTCAGCGAGTTAATGGAGCACAGTGGATGGATTGCAGGACATGTATATCCCATTGCCACTATATCCTATATCACTGTAATAAAACACAGAGGTCGATGTGTCTCTCCAGCTCACGGAGTGCAGTCATTTATCCCAATGGGAAATGTGAGTTCAAACATCACAAACCCACGACAATTTAGAAGTCAATATCAAAAGCAGCCTGTTCCTTTTCCAAGGGGAAGGAAACCATCATAACTACTAAGATCATGTATTGTCAACATATTCCAGCGATCTAAGACCCCACCTACACACATTCTGTAATTGATATAACTGACACTGGAATCTTGATATTTTACAATTACCTGTCCTGTGTGGCGCAGAACGGTGGCTCAGCAATGTTTGATGTCCCTCTCTATCAGCAGGGGGATGGAGGGGAGGCTGCAGGGGGATGTGGGGGAGGATCTAGGGGGATGGGGGGGGAGGCAGGAGGGGGAGGCTGCAGGGGGATGGGAGGGCTGTAGGGGGATGGGAGATTGGCTGTAGGGGGATGGGGGGGCTGTAGGGGGCTGCAGGGGGGAGCCGCCATCTTCTTGTTCAGTTGCATGTTGTTGGTCAGATTACAATCCCAGGGTCGGCCACTGGTCCTCTAACAGCTTCCTGAGAGGGTACCTGCCTCTTTGTCTGGGCAGGGCTCCACTGGTCTGCTTCTCCAGCTGCCCTTTGACAGGTTTATGTACCGTTTCACTAAACAGGCTATGTGCTATTTGACAATAACTATTGTATTGGTAATAGTGAACAGATAACAGTATTATACAGACCAATGTCATGCTGAATTATAAACTCTAAATGAGGGAATAGTGTGGAGGTCTTAGTCCGTCCCCACGATACTGCTCCTGATACTGCTCTTGATAAAAGCTTACCAACAGTAAAGACTCAAAGGGTGGTGCAAATTATAGCTGCATGTTTACGACATTGGACCGTGTTGGTTGGGTGTTGGGGATGTCTGACCTGTGGTTGGTTGGGTGTTGGGGATGTCTGACCTGTGGTTGGTTGGGTGTTGGGGATGTCTGACCTGTGGTTGGTTGGGTGTTGGGGATGTCTGACCTGTGGTTGGTTGGGTGTTGGGGAT
>JACXGK010013745.1:0-12495 GCA_016801125.1 Novumbra hubbsi
TGTATTCGCCCCATTCATTTATCCTACCATCATGTATAATGTTTTGCCCCATTACTTAATCTCTTAATATTTTATAATGTATTGCCCCATTACTTAATCTCTTAATATTTTATAATGTATTGCCCATTACTTAATCTCTTAATATTTTATAATGTATTGCCCCATTACTTAATCTCTTAATATTTTATAATGTATTGCCCATTACTTAATCTCTTAATATTTTATAATGTGTTGCCCCGTTGCTTAATCTCTTAATATTTTATAATGTACTGCCACATTACTTAATATCTTAATATTTTATAATGTATCGCCCCATTACTTAATCTCTTAATATTTTATAATGTATTGGCCCTTTACCTAATATCGTAATATTTTATAATGCATTGCCCCATTACTTAATCCTAGAATATTTTATAATGTATTGCCCCATTTCTTAATCCTAGAATATTTTATAATGTATTGCCACATTACTTAATCTCTTTATATTTTTTAATGTATGGCCCCATTACTTAATTCTTTTCCTTTACATCTTTCTTATTTCCATCAGGTGCCCAAACCCTGAGGACGGCACGGTGGCGCTGATCCAAAATGGTGTCTCCACAACAGCCCGCTTCTCCTTCCGGATGTTTTCCTTCACCAGGAATTCATCCATGGTCTACTTGCACTGCCAGATCCACCTGTGTCTGCTGCGTGGCAACAACTGCACCGCCGTAAGTCTGCTCCCCACCCTAAACCCAGTGTTCTCAATAATTGTTGTGGGTTGCTGAGGAAATAGCTGGTGCCCAGAGGGGAAACCTGTGAAAATATGTGCAACTTATGACACGCAATTACACTGAACACAGAGCATACACTCTTTTAGTACCGGTTTCAGTCAGTAAAAAAATACCAGGGGGAGAAAATCCTAAAGCATTTTCAAATAGTGTTGCATCACCTGTTCATTTAACAATACAGTTCCCAAATACTAAGGGGCCAAAGATGTACCATAGATGATGAGATCCCCAAACAATTAGTATTGTTACATTGAGAAACATTATTCTGATTGTTGCACGACGAGCCGGTGCGGTTTTTCCCGGTGTGGTGAGCCCCTCTCCATCTTCACTTCAAAACACAGGATTTCTGGGATTCTCTTTTTATACCCAATCCTGTGGCTGGCCTGCTGCCAATTAACCTAGTTAGTTGTGAGATGTTCCTCCAGGTTTGAATTTTTTAGCATTACACAACGTTCCTGTCTTTTGTTGCCCCTGTCCCAACTTTTCTTATGTGCATTATGCCATTACACTGCTTTCAAAATTGCAAATCCTAATGTTTTGATAGATGAGAGAAGATTGTTGAAAATAAATATGCAATAAATATGCAAGTGATGTTCATAGCGCAGCAGTAGTGTTGTCTGAACAAGCTTGCATAAAACACCCCAAAATTATGTCCTATTTTAAACAATCCATCGAGGAAGCTAACATCAGCTAACATCCAAAGACAAAATATTGCCAAATCCCGTAGCTAGCATCAGCAACCAGCCTTCCTAGAGCGGTGTCAATGTTTTTTTTGTAATCTCGGTTGACAATGAAAATTATCTTTGTGGCAATAGATAAATATAACTTTGATAGTTGGTTAGGAGGATTTTGGAAAGAGACCTTGTCAGTATTTTCTTTTCATGATCCGCTTTCATCAAAAGACGTGACGGAGTATAATGATGTGCCATATGTATTTTCCACTGGCTAATTCGGTTTTAGCATTTTCCCTGAATTTTGATTGTTGGTGTTGAACAATGATCCATAGGCTAAGATAACCCTGTCCGTTTATTGCGTTGACACGGTTTAGCTTTGCTTCTTTTCTATTTCTCTCTTTCCCATTACTGATTACGTTTGGTTAAAGGTGGACAGCCATCAGTCTATTGGCGTAGGAAGCAGTGGTATAAGTTTATAGACCCGCAAGGTGGGAGCTTGAGGCCCCTCCCCCATATCCCTCAAATTGCCTCTCCTCGCCATTAATAGAGTTCCTATTGTTGTATGCACATCCCAACTTGCTAGCAAAAATGGATCATTTGAACAAGTTAAGAGGGTTAAGTTACTCTTTTCTCATAAATGTACTCTGGCTTGCTGTACTGAGGGTTAATGTGTGCCACTGACAAAGAGACAGGCTCCCTGTATTGTTGTTTGATCACAACGTTGATTTTCCCAAAAGTAGCACTCCTAACACTTCTGATATCTGCATATTTTGTCATTGAATGTTCAGAATGTTTCAGATGGCCTTTAGCTCTACTTTCACTGGCAATAGCTCAAATGTTTGTGTAAAACTAAGACTGACACATTTATATAAATGAGCTCTTGCTCTGCCTACTACATAATGTGTAATTATGGTTTGTTGAACAAATAGTGTTCTAAAACCATGATGTGATTTCATAAATAAAGTTGATATTTTCTATAATGCAGACTATTAGGGCAAACTATTGACCTATTAGTCAAACTTAAATAGGCTTAAGTTTGTCAAGATAGTTAGGCACCAAAAATATACAACTGTACAAAAAACTGAAAGACTGAGAGCAAGCAAGTGACTGTTGGAAAACAATAAAATTAACCCTTCTGTTCAGCATCCCATTGATAAAGACTTCAAAACAGTGTCCCAATACTAACCTAAATAATGTTCTGCTTTTGTAAACACATTTCCCATAGCTAATGTAGCCTAAATATGTTAATGTTGTTTACTGTTATTTTTCGTGCTGCAGCACTGCTACCCTGGATACCACGGTAGAGGTAACCCTAACCCTGGATACCACGGTAGAGGTAACCCTAACCCTGGAGACCACAGTAGAGGACGCAGAGATGTTTCCTTCCACGACACCGCCGCTATTTCCATGGGACCTCTTGTTTTGAATGCAAGAGACAGAGGTAGTATTTATCCTAGTGTACTTTAACTGTTAAACAAACATACAATGTTTACTTTTATATACAGAGCACATTACAGGTGCATCTAAACAAAAAATATTGTATAAAGTGTAAAGTGAAACATGTCAAGCTTTTTGCCTTTTTTGTTTCAATGTTGATTATATTGGCTCATAACAGCTCATGCAAATCAAAAATTCTGTTTCTCAAAATATTAGAATAAATCATTTACAATTCAGAAATGTTCAGCTAAGAAGAGCTCTAATCATCAAAACAAATCCCTGAGCCTTCAATATTTCAGTCTAGTTTAGTACACACAACCACGCTCATGGGGAAGACTGCTGACTTGATTGTTGTCCAGAAGACACATTGACACCATCCACGAGGAGGGTAAGCCACAGGTCATCGCTTATTCACAGAGTGCTGTATCAAAGCATATTTTGGGAAAGTCAACTGGAAGGGAAAAGTGCTGTAGGTACACAATCAACAGGGATGAACCGCAGCCTTGAGAAGGATGTCAAGCAAAGCTGGTTCAAGATCTTGGGGGGATCCACAAGAAGAGGACGGAGGCTGGAGTCAGTGCATCAAGAGCCAGTACACACAGATGTGTCTAGGAAGTGGGCTACAAGTGTCGCATTCCTGGTGTCAAGTTACTCCTGAGACAACATCATAAGCTAATGTCCTCATTTCAGATGAAAGTACATTTTGCATTTCATTGGGAAATCACGGTCCAAGAGTCTGGAGGAAAAGTGAAGAGGCACAGAATCCAAGATGCTTGAAGTCCAGTGTAAAGTTTCCCCAGTTCGTGATGATTTGGGTGTCATGTCATCTGCTGGTGTTGGTCCACTGTGTTTTATCAAGTTTAGAGTCATCTACAAGGATATTTTATAGCACTTCATGCTTATTTCTGCTGTCAAGCTTCATGGAGATGTGTATCCAAAGGATGGCACAAAGCGCAGGAGTGAAAGATCTGTCTTTTATTTTCAGACCCCAAAACAATGATGCACGATAACGTCGTAACAAAGGAGGCTGATTGCCTCCATGCCATACGGTATTCATGCAGTAATTCATGTAAAAGGAGTATTAAGTGCATAAATTAACATTCTTAAGAACAGCTTTTGCAGGTGTTTTGACTGAATTAGCTGATTAGAGCTCTTCTCATTTCTGTCTATCATATATTTTATTCTAATATTATGAGATGGTGGATTTTTTCAATTTCTTTTAGCTGTAAGCCATAATCATCAAGAAGGAAACAAAAAAGGCTTGAAATGTTTAACTTTGTGTGAAGTATCAATAATATATGAAGTTGTCACTTTTTGATTTGAATGACAAGGGAAAAAAAATAATACTTAAACTTATAATAATAACATTCGATTTTCTTTAGATGCATCTGTAAATTTTATATGGAACTAGCTGCACACCTTAAAGAACAAAACACTACTCTGTTTAGAACGATTAACTATTGCACTAACTGATGGCGGATCTGTGTTGATTCCTCTTCAGACATGTGGATCCCCATTATGGAAAGGAAGAGTGGCGCCCCAGGTCAGATTGGCTCTCTGGTGACCCTGCTGCTCTCGGTCTTCCTGAGTATTACAACGCTGACTTAGGAATAGCATTTATGGCCGACATAAGGTTAGGTCTATCCCGCTACAAACAATAATCATTTTATGTTTCTGTATTAGGGTGATGGGGTGAATATTTGGTGATAAATTTTGGATGAAGGCATATTTTACAGTCTTACACAATAAATGAAGTACTTTTTTCTTGGTAACAATATTTAGTTTGAGTGAAGTAGCTGTCTACAGTTGTTGCTGTTTACAACAGAGATTAATATTTACCTTCTATATGTTTGGGCAATAATAATGTTTGGGTGAAAAAAGTGACAATGTTTATTCGGGTTTACAATGAAGGAGAAGATTTATTTGGGTTTATGGAGATGTATACTAAAGAAACTTCTACTGTAAAATGTGTGATTGAAGTGGCAATGTGGGAGCCAACTTTTACAGTAATATTATTCATGAAAATGTAAGTGAAGTTAGTGGCAGTGGAAAATCTACCAGTCAAATTTGCTGTAATAACATAAATGTAATGCAATTCATGCCAATCAAAATTTTTAAATTGTTTTGCAATGAATAAACAATATATTTGTTCTAACCCATGATTGACAGTGAATTATTATATTATAACTGCGTGTGATGTTAAAGTAAATTGAGGAACAGTGTAAACACTATTAATTTATATGCTATTGCTTTATCTATTCTTAACACAATAGAGTTATGGTAATAAATAAGCACGATGCATGATGAATGTAACAGTTTCGTACTTTAATATTAAGTAAGTATTTAAACAGCCATTAAACAGCAAGACAAATTCCAGTCTTTAATCAGTTGAGGGCAGCAAAAGCTCAAGAATGTTACTGTCAATATATTACACTGTAGTATATATTGTTGCTGTAGGACTCAACCTGTATATTGTTTGTGAAATATAATGAGTACATTGGTTAAGAGGCTTATGTCCCCCCCATGATGTTCACTTGGAACGTTACTAATTGGCCAACGATGTTACACCCACACTGCCAAGTTTTTGCTAGGTAGAAGCCTGCTTTGTCTACAAAGGGTTAGCAGTTCAGTTTGGAGTTTTGACCCTCTGATGTGATTCACTCCTCCACCTTGCTCACTATCCAGCTCCATGGTGAAAGACCTTCCCATCCATGTGATATGGTCACCATTTGTGGTCACTACGGTGTAACAGTAATGTATTGTACACGGCAGATACAGCAGTCTTTCTGTGGCTCAGTAGATGGAGCCTTCCGCTCCCGACATCAGGCTTGTGGGAAGGAATCCCACTGAGGCCACAAGACAAACATGCTCAATGCTTATTTGTTCTAGTTTTTGGTCGTTCAGGTAAAACTAACCTGTGGCCTCAGGGTGGTGAGTCTAAACGTTTCAATCTAAACAAAGTAAGTAAAACAATTTAAAAGCTGATGATCAATTAAGTACATTTTCCATTGAATACTAAAGGAAATTGTCTTCCAACTAAACATACAATTCACATGAAATACCAAATAAATTGTATGTAATTATCCGGAATAAAATGTTATTTTCTTTTTTTCAAATATCTTCTCATAGTTAGAGACCTAAGATCAGCTTTCTCTCCACCAATATTCGCCCAATAAAGTGTGTTTGCGTCCAAAATCAACATGGATTAAATTTTGTTCTTCTTGAACGTTGTTTTACAGTTTCTTAGTTGTAGGTACTCAGATCTTTTATAGATCTACAATATATTGTCCTCCATATAATATTAACTCCTCATTCTACTATTTAATAGTCCTCAGAACTTAGTTTATTGTTTGTAAAAATACCTTTTAAATTGTCCCAGCATCTATGGGCGTAGACAAAGGAACATCCTAAAAGCCACAATCTAGACTTCATGTGGAAGTTGAAAGACCAAGTCAGATAAAGGTTGAGGGGTAGAATTTCCCTTCTTAAATCTAAACCGTTTTTGGGAGAGGGTCAGGAAGGGGGGGGTCTCTAGTGTCTTGTTGGTGTGGATAGAATTCATCGTTCATTGTCACTGATGCTTTCAGTTTGATGGTGTAACTTTGCACATAACAGCTGTTGTAACACACCCATAAACTGTGATTTGTCATCTATGCATGTAAAGGCTTCAAACAGACAAAAGGTGTGGAATGCCTGCTTGTGAGATCAGCTTTAGATACTTGAAAAGTTTGCTAACTCTTCACAGAGCATCTAAATCATAGAGCCGTTCTTATCTAAATCATAGAGCCATTCTTATCTAAATCATAGAGCCATTCTTATCTAAATCATAGAGCCTTATTATCTAAATCATAGAGCCATTCTTATCTAAATCATAGAGCCATTCTTATCTAAATCATAGAGCCATTATTATCTAAATCATATTGCCATTTTTTTCTAAATCATATAGCCATTCTTATCTAAATCATAGAGCCATTCTTATCTAAATCATATTCCTTATGATACATTTTTAACAAACTGAACGTCATTAACCAAAACCGGACCCCCAGAAAATAAGTAATGAGTAAGTTTAACAAATATGTTTATTGCCTCAATGTGAAAAGAAACTTGTCACTGCCAAAGATATTTAATTTTATGGCACAACAATGTTTGTTGTTCTTTCATACATGATTGACAGTGATGCAATGGCCATTAATATAAGTGTCAAGTGCAAAGACGGGCGAATTGTGGAAACCCCTCTTGTTTTACTGCACAAGGCGGTGTGGTCTATATTGCCATGGATGCTTACTTCAAAAGTCCACCAGAAATTGTAGACCATCCGGGAACTTTTGATGATGTAATCATCACAGTGTAACAGCAAGTCAATTAAACTTCAGGGATATCAACCTGTCTAATTAGGAGGTATTTGCGACTATCAATCAATGTCACCTGTTTTCGTGAGGCAACAGCAAAACAACGAACGGTTTTGCTGGTAGTGGCCACAGACATTACTCTCTCCTGTTACTTCCTGACTGATTCTCCTCTGGTTTTGCTGGTGTTCTTGTTGCTACTTGAAGTACCTGCAGCCGATTCAGGTCTGTCCATACGTGCCATTGCAAGGTTTGCTGTGTCTCCCAGTACAGTCTCAAGAGCATGGTGGAGATACCAGAATCAGATTTATTGCCAAGTAGGTTTTCCCAATCAAGGAATGCGCTATGGTGAATTGGTGCATGACGGTAAACACAGTTAGCGGTAAGAAAATCAGTAAGTAGATGAAATTGCACCGTAGGTAAAAGTCTGCCTTTGTCCTGTCCTTGGTAGTGGCAGCAGCGCACCAGATGGTGATGGAGGAGGTGAGGATGGACTCAATGATGGCTGTGTAGAAGTGCACCATCATTGTCTTTGGCAGGTTGAACTTCAGCTGCCACGGGATATACATTCTCTGCTGAGCTTTATTTAATCTGGTGTTTTTCCCGCTTGAGGTCCTGGGTGATCATGATGCCCAGGAAGCGAAAGGACTCTGCAATAGTGACTGGGTAGTCACCCATGGTGATGGGGGTGGGTGGAGCTGGGTTCTTCCTAAAATCCACAACCATCTTCACTGTCTTCAGAGCGTCGAGCTCCAGTTTGTTCTGCCTTAGCGTTTGATTCAATTGAATTTAGAACGGAACATGGACAGACAGAAAACGTTTTCCTGTTCCCCCTGTCAGATCAATCCCAAGTCCCCTCTCTTCTGCCATGTCTTTTAATTACATTTCTAATGCACTTCCCAAAAACACACATACTGAATCTGCCTCTCCTTCTAATCTTCCCTTCAATTCAGACCTAAACAGGATCCACATGTGGTACGATGGGGGTGGGGTGCCTTTGGGATGTAAACAGTTGTCAAATGCACTTCATGATCTTCGCTTGATATTGCAAATGCCTTAAACCAAGAAGTCAGTGAAAGAACAGCTGTGTTTGCTGTAAAGTATTTTCAAGATACTATCAATATTTCGTTTTTTCAAATTGTGCCACTTGTTGCACTTTGTTTTGTACCACTGAACCAATAAAATGGTCTCAGAAGTGCAAAATGAAGCTCAATGTAAATACTCTTGACTGGAGTTGTCTTTGTGCAACACAATGAAATGTCGAACGTCTTACCTATTCAACTACTCCTTGGCAACAGCAAGGAGGTGTGTCATGTACCAGTACATCATGTGCCTGTATTCTCTTGTTTACAATTAAACATACCAAGTTCACCAACGTCAATTAAACCGTCTAAACAACTGCTATCAAAAAGGCAATAATAGTATGTTTTCACTGCATACATATCTATATCCCTTACTTAAGTCCATTCACAACATGACTGGGGTTCAATAGCTGATCACCCGTGAGAATGCTGTTGTTTTTAAATCTCTCTTTTCACAAAGAGTCCCCGCCTGTTGAAATCCTTTCACTCTTCTCCTTGTGGAGGGATTTCCTAACAAGGTGTGTCAGACAGTTTTCACTCACCCGCATTTTTCAAGTCAGCAACACTTCATACATTCATCCGAAATACCAATTCCTTCTGACGGTATAGGTTAAGGTGTCCCCACGATGCACTTGGCATTGTTCAGCATTAATCCACAACCCGAAAGGGAAGGGGAGGCCAACGCATCCGTATCTAAGGTAAACATGGCCAGGGAATCTACTCTTTGTCATTGGCAACCTTTTATCTTAAGCAATGTTTGGAATTTGTGGCCTTAGATGTTCAGAACCAGGAAAGAGGAGGAAGAAAAATATGATGGGGTTGGGTGGAGTTGACAGGTTGAAGATGATGGGGTTAGGTGGAGTTGACAGGTTGAAGATGATGGGGTTAGGTGGAGTTGACAGGTTGAAGAGATCCTGTCCCAGGGGTGGTGTGTCCCAGGGTTCAGCAAGGTTCTTGTTTGACCTTTGACCCACCATATTCCCAATCTCCTCTGTGACCGTCAACACTGACCAGTATCCATTACAGATCATTGCTTAGTGCATGTGAAAGATTTAACCAATTGGGTCTTTTTTCATGTATCTTCAGAGTAAGCTTGTAAGTTGCTCATTGGGTAGAATTTATCCAATCTGAATGGAAATTGTGGACCATTTGTTGTAACAATTTTACAAAATAAACACTTTTTTACTGCGTGAAGTGACAATGTTAATTGTCCAACATAAAAAATGTTTACCACAACGTGAGCACCTCTCAGCTCTGTTGTTGTGATGAAACAGAATATTTAGGAATATTGTGTTTACATAACAAGACTAATAAAATAAGGAATTTGGTCAGTTCTTCAGCTATAGTCTAAAACATGTTCTTTATTTACCTCCATCTATATCAGACTTCTCTAATGGTTGTCCTCGATAACTCATCTTGAGCCCCATCCTTTATCCTGATCTGTTCCGGAACGTGTTTACACCTGCTGTATAAGATCTGATCACAATCTGATCTGTTCCAGAACATGTTTACACCTGCTGTATAAGTTCTGATCACAATCTGATCTGTTCCAGAACGTGTTTAGACCTGCTGTATAAGTTCTGATAACAATCTGATCTGTTCCAGAACGTGTTTAGACCTGCTGTATAAGATCTGATCACAATAAGATCATCATGTCTTGTAATCACTTCAGCGCAAGGAATTTAACTGTTTCTTTTTTTCCAACTAATTAACTTCCTCTCTTCCTAGTGGCTGGAATATCCATTTTATTGGACCTCTTACATCTTCACCTGTTGACCAAGTTTGGCAAAGTCAGAATGTGAACAAGGGCAGGACAAAGGACACGTTAGATCTCCGTACAACCTGGATATTTGAGATCTGTCCTTCCATGTTGCTGAACGCTGTAAATCTTCGGAGTTCACAGTCAGGCACTTAGACTGACATCTGCAAGGTACAACATGCTCTAAAACGGTGTGTGGGGTTATTGGGGACAGGAGCTGGATGCTATTTGGCAGAAGGGGATTCGGGTACCCCTCAAGTCCATTTGCTACCCGTGTACAATGGCATGATCTATAACCTATGGTTCACCCTACGTCTCCCATTAGAGTTGAGTTCACACACACACACACTAATAGGCATGGGTTTTATTTGATGTTTTTTCTCTATTCCCTGGATGGTACTATTCACATATTGTAGTAGGCATGATGGAATAATGAAACACCCTGACAAGGATATATAAGACTAAGACAGCATTATTATTATTATCAACGTAAAACCATAAAAACACATAAAAGTAAAGCCACAACATACTGTTTGCAGGAATCTATAAGTCACACCGGTTTTCTAAGAAACTTTGATGAAAGGTTTGTTTTAACAGTCCCAGAGCAATTACGAGGACATCTCAAAGTGGATTAGGGAACCTCTCACATTTCCTGCTCCTCTAATAGAAAATCATCTGAACTTCTTTCACCCGTTATCCTTCCTTGTTAGCAAAGCTTAAGGTCTGATGAGCATTTCTTGATAAAGTCCCCCGGTCATTCACTCTTTCTGTCTTGAGCATTTGGAATACGGGGGTGAAATCTATTCTCATGAAAACATACATGCCTTACAGTGAACCAAGACTGGTCTCATGGGCGTGTATGTGTCCATACATCTTTGAGAGCCAAATTCGTAAGATATGTTGCTTTATGTCAGGTAACATTAGCACTATGTACTATGTTTTTAGCAATCAAGCAATGTCAATGACTTTTTGTTATGGTTTCAATCTGTTCATGACCAAATAACAACCAAGCATTATGTTATCCTGCTGGCTTAAGCTGTCCGGAGCTATGAATAGAAATGTAACAGGTGGGTTCTTTTGGTCGAGATTTGGAAGGCTTCTACTTTATATGAATACACAAACTATGTATTCTTTTCAGAAAACTGTCCCCTACAACGTGATGAAAAACAGAGGCTTCTATCTTTAACCAGTCTGGAGATATGAATAGAGATGTAATGGGCGCGCAAATTTGCGTCAATAGGCCTTTAATCGCAGGGTCTGGGTTTGATTCCCAGGATCATAAAGACAATAAGCAGGCATTCTTGTAAATAGCATTGGAAAAAAGGTTTCACTAAATAGACAAACTTTTAACCAAGACAATTAACACCAGCTTTAAAATCAAATAAACATACAGTACTAGTCAAAAGTTAGGACACACCTACTCATTCACATGAGCAAGGACATCTTAAACAGTTGGAAAACCAATAAAACTGATTCATGTTTTACTGTAACATTTCAGGACAGGAAGACTGTTGATGAATCATCCCTTTTCCATCAGGACAATATTAGATAACAAGGCACCAGAGGGCTTCCTCTAAGTCTGTCTGGTTTTAGTGGTTAATCCATTCAAATCCATTCCATCCATTAGGGACATGTATGGGTCAACCCTGGGACTCTTCACTGGTAAATTACATTCTTAACTCTCCTGCTGAATGTCAATGGAGTAGTGCTGTGGGCATAGATATCCTGAAGAGAGTGTTGCCAGGATGTATTTCCTCTTTGTTGTCATGCCGATTGCCCAACTAACAGTTGATACAGAGTCCTCATACTGGAGGTAACACGTACGGTGTTCCAACATGACTGAGCTCACAGTCACAGGGCAGGGCAACCTGCGTCAGTAGCACCGAGGTCCTCGTCCAAGACCCCGGTTGAAAGTGGTCGGGTTTAATCCAAGGTGTGTTAAAAGGCAGCGCACTTTGCCAAATGTATTTATACACACTATTCGAGTGAAACAACATGCAGTGATTACTGTTTACATTGATCCTTGTATTGAGTTTAAGGTTATATTGATGGAAAATGATTGTTTTTGGGAATGCTTTCTTCTGTATTTTAAGTGATGAAGCAGTTGGCTGAAGACACTGGGAATATGGCTGGGGTGAATATGGCTGGGGTGATATCAGTGTATATGGCTGTGGTGATATCAGTGTATATGGCTGTGGTGATATCAGTGTATATGGCTGTGGTTATATCAGTGTATATGGCTGTGGTGATATCAGTGTATATGGCTGTGGTGATTTCAGTGTATATGGCTGTGGTGATATCAGTGAATATGGCTGGGGTGATATCAGTGTATATGGCTGTGGTGATATCAGTGTATATGGCTGTGGTTATATCAGTGTATATGGCTGTGGTGATATCAGTGTATATGGCTGTGGTTATATCAGTGTA
>JACXGK010013746.1:0-12634 GCA_016801125.1 Novumbra hubbsi
AGGGAACAGATGCTGAACACAGTAAGTTAGGCTGTGAGGCTCAACAACAGGGGTCCTTGACAATTTTGCTCTTGACAGTGTTCTGAAAAAGGATTCTATTAGGTTTCCTAGTTCAGTCCTTTCATCAGTAGGTGTATTTACTTCAGTCCTTCCATCAGCAGGTGTATTTAGTTCAGTCCTTTTATCAGCAGGTGTATTTAGTTCATGCCTTTCATCAATATGTGTACTTACACTGCTAAAAAAATGTAAGGAACACATAGTCATCAGAGTATAACACCAAGTCAATTAAACTTCTGGGGTATCAGTCTGTCCAGTTAGGAAACATAAGGGATTGTGAATCAAGGTCACCTGTTTTGGTGCAAAATAAAGTGACAACAGGTATCCTTCCTGTTGGGTCAGGGAGATGTGTGGCACGTGTTGGGTCAGGGAGATGTGTGGTACCAGTAGGCAGGTGTTGGGTCAGGGAGATGTGTGGTAGCTGTAGGCAGAGGTTGGGAGAGGGAGATGTGTGGTAGCTGTAGGAAGGTTTTGGGCCAGAGAGACGTGGGGTACGTGACGTGTGGTAGCTGTAGGCAGAGGTTGGGAGAGGGAGACGTGTGGTAGCTGTAGGCAGAGGTTGGGAGAGGGAGACGTGTGGTAGCTGTAGGCAGAGGTTGGGAGAGGGAGACGTGTGGTAGCTGTAGGCAGAGGTTGGGAGAGGGAGACGTGTGGTACCAGGAGGCAGGTGTTGGGACAGGGAGATGTGTGGTAGCTGTAGGCAGAGGTTGGGCCAGGGAGACGTGTGGTAGCTGTAGGCAGAGGCTGGGACAGGGAGACGTGGGGTACCTTTAGGAAGGTGTTGGGACAGGGAGGAAGTGTGGTACCTGAAGGAAGGTGGTGGGACAGGGAGATGTGTGGCACCTGTAGGCAGAGGTAGGGAGAGGGAGATGTGTGGTACCTGTAAGAAGGTGTTGGGACAGGGAGATATGTGGTACCTGTAGGCAGGTGTTGGGTTGCCTTTGGCTTCACAGCTCATCATTACTTTCTTCTCCTCAGAGTCCAAAGAAAAGATGGAGTCATCTGGCTCCTGGACAAACGCCGGCCCAAACTCCTCACTCTCTGACGGAGAAGGAAGACAGAGAAGAGTTCAGAGGGAGGAACACACATTTGGATAATTCCTTAGGAGCTATTAAGCACAACATCATTCAACGCTGAAAATAGAGAAAAAAAGAGAGAAAACCTAAACAATAAGTGGCCTCACCAAACAATGCAGTTCTATCCTTTGGGACAACAATGCAGTTCTATCCTTTGGGACAACAATGCAGTTCTATCCTTTGGGACAACAATGCAGTTCTATCCTTTGGGACAACAATGCAGTTCTATCCTTTGGGACAACAAAAAAGACACCTCCAGAAGATACAAGGTAACAACTAATCACATATCTTAAAAATGTCAGACAGGGTCAAGTAGTGGGTTAACATAATCAATATTTATTCTTAGTTCTAAAACTACCAGGCAGCTGATGGAAGTTTTTTTTTTTTTGTACTCCTCAGGTCTTTGAGCCCATTTAAACTGTTTGAAGGAATGTGAAAGAAAGGAAAAAAAGATATGGATGGGGGAATCAATAAGAAGCAACGGGTAGAATCCTGTCCCCGACGTTTACCAGATGTCTCTCCACCTCCACTATCTTGGGCAAACAAGACCGGTCTTATAGTCTAGTCCAGGGTGGTTTAGCGAAGGGCAGAACTACGCTCTTCGAAATACCAAGACATTTGAAACCTATGCTTCAAGGTTTTATGAAATGCTCCAAACATTTATTAGTGAGAGGTAATGCTACGGTAATGCTTCTCAGTAGTCTAGTAATTTAGCTGACACTATTATCCACACCAACAAAAGTGAGGGTATATGTTTCCAACATGGGTCCCAATAGGAATTGAACCCACAATGTGACTCTAACCCCAAACCGCCTAACCTTAACCCTCCTTTAACCCAGACCCGTTGGTGCCGGGCTCTACCCCCGGAGCTACAGGGAAACAATATGAGGGGTACCAGAAGGAGGCTCTGTAGGTCTTCACTGGATCAGTGCAGAATGACCAGTGAAGATGCAGTGTGCCAGTGAACTACTTACAACAGCTAGTACATCCTCCTCTAGATACCGTTATGTATGGACAAGAAGACAGGTATTAATGTTTAATACTGGCTTGCTCCTACTTGCCACGCTGAAATGATCCAGCCATACATTGAGGAAGACATCAAGTGGAACCAGGCTCAGAGGGATGGCCAGTCCAATTCTGACCAACTGAGGATGGCTTTTATTTCCAGCTCAATATGAATCAGTTACATTTGAACCTGCCAATATGAATCAGCTCAATATGAATCAGTTACCGGTACATTTGAACCTGCCCAATATGAATCAGCTCAATATGAATCAGTTACCGGTACATTTGAACCTGCCCAATATGAATCAGCTCAATATGAATCAGTTACCGGTACATTTGAACCTGCCCAATATGAATCAGCTCAATGTGAATCACGACAATTAGCAACCTCCAGAACAACTTAACCAACCCTCTTAGTTATAACGATGATTGCACCTCACTGCGTATATTGATCCACTTCACTCAGTTGGAGGAATCATACAGATTTTAGCTAATGTATCTACTAAAGTAATTGAGCCTGAGCTGTGTGTAACATGCCGTCAAGTAAAATTTTTGTTTAGTAAGATGGGAATAATTTGTTCCGCTTGGTAGGCATTGGCAGAGAGATTTCTTAAACGACAGAGAGATAGACAGCATTAGAAAGATAAAAGACCGACAGACAGACAGTGGGAGATGCATCTACCCTCAAGGGTGGCATGTATCCATTAGAGCATCTGACCAATAATCAAAAGGTTGTTGGATCTAATCCCCCAGCCTTGAGCAAGACAATTAACACTAATTGACGGTTGGGTGGCCAGTGTGTCAGCCCCATGCACCCGCTAATTTAACTGTCCGGTTGAAAGTGACATTTTGGTTGGGCCCTGTGTTCAATTACTGACTGAATAAATGTAATCCTACCACTTTCTATATCAGGACTATAGCAGTTTGTTGTCTGTTCCAGCTATTTATGGACTACTGGGGGGGAAATGTGATTATATATAGTAGCCCTAATCTCACCTGAGACAACAGGAAGAACATTTGATCATATATAGTAGCCTAATCTCACCTGAGACAACAGGAGGGACATTTGATCGTATATAGTAGCCCTAATCTCACCTGAGACAACAGGAAGAACCTTTGATCATGTATAGTAGCCCTAATCTAACCTGAGACAACAGGAGGGACATTTGATCATATATAGTAGCCCTAATCTTACTTTAGACAACAGGAGGGATATTTGAGCATACATAGTAGCCCTAATCTCACCTGAGACAACAGGAGGGACATTTGATCATGTATAGTTGCCCTAATCTCACTTGAGACAACAGGAGGGACATTTGATCATATATAGTAGCCCTAATCTCACCTGAGACAACAGGAGGGATATTTGATCATATATAGTAGCCCTAATTTCACTTGAGACTACAGCTCTTGATCTTTCTCTCAGTCTTCTTCCACCATGTAGACATACTCCTCGACCAGACACTCCTCTTGCTCTATCAGGAAGACACTCCGCTTCTAGACACTTGTTCCTTTATCAGCCACTCTTCTTATTTAGTAAGACACTTCTCTAGCTGGGTCCATGTTTACATTACAATACAAAAATTATGAATTAGATGTCCCCTTTTGTATAGATGGGTAAACACATGGGTACGTGTTTGGCTACAATGGGAACACATCTAATTGTTTTTATAGTATTTTATTTTTTCAATCTGGAACATACAGTATTACTGTGGAAATGTAGCAAATGTATGTAGCAAATTGCTGTCTTATTCAAGTATGTGTTATGTTAGGTTTTGATCTAGAAGTTTAAAGTTTAAAAAGCAGGTAAACTAGTAAATTGGCCTGCATGTACATTGAGTTTTGATGGCTGTTGTGTCATGCCTCGTTGTGATGCCTTGTTGTGTCATTCCTTGTTGTGTCATGCCTCGTGGTGTCTGCCTCATTGTGTCATGCCTCGTTGTGTCTGCCTCGTTATGTCATGCCTCGTTGTGTCATGCCTCGTTGTGTCATGCCTCGTTGAGTCACGCCTCGTTGTGTCATGCCTCGTTGAGTCACGCCTCGTTGTGTCTGCCTCGTTGAGTCACGCCTCGTTGTGTCATGGCTCGTTGTGTCATGCCTCGTTGTGATGCCTTTGTTATGTCATGCCTCGTTGTGTCATGCCTCGTTGTGATGCCTTTGTTATGTCATGCCTCGTTGTGTCATGCCTTGTTTTGTCTGCCTCGTTGTGTCAATAAGCTTTTGGTCGCTACAAGATTCCAAATGGGAAAAACAAAAGAAATATGCTTGAATGTACAAATGTTTTACTGGTACTGAACATGATAATATGATGAATTCCAAGTTTGTCTGAATGAATTAGTTATGTAAATATTTGTAAATTGTAAATTGCTCAACTTTGATCTTTCTTTTATCTTTGATTGTAATTATTACCTAAAAGAGCTAGAAACATTCCTGTAAATTCGAATGGATGATTGCAGAACTGAAGCTGACCAATTAGGCAATCATCAGCATTGTTACCTAAGCGGTGCCACAGATGAGCTGTCTAATAATACTTTCATCATCCATTGGCCCTATTCTGAACAGCTAAATGCTGTCTCTGACTCTGAATGTGTTTTTGCAAATCCTAACTTCCTCTAAAACATTCTTAGATAGTGGGGTGACCTTGTCAACTCTGTTCAAACCAGGACACTTTTCAACTGCAGACCATAAAGCCCACCAACGAAGCCAAGTCCTCTGCCCGATTAAATAAACCTCAAACTCATCCAGAGAATTTCAACGTCATAGACGATTGAAACTTCTCTTTCCTTTATGGTCAATCCTTACATCTACAAAACAGAAACCATGGATTAATGACAGCATCATTGTGATTATAATTAAATGTGTCCCATAAAAACAATACAATACAATGATGGAGGACATGGCTTAGCACAAACAGCCACAATTTGACATCTGACAATACCAGATCATACAGAATGTGTCATGGACATCTACCAATACCAGATTAGAAAGACATTTTCAGGATCATCTGACAAAGAATGTCTCACGGACAATCTTAAGATCCTTATCGGCATGGTGTGGGGACAACAATCAGATCACATAAACTTGAGGGTACGTGTGTCTAACCCCTGTGAATAGGACTTTCTAAGGGTAGCAGATGGGACAGTTGCCAGGTCACATTCTCAGATAAACCACTAGGGGGGTTTCTGACGCATTTCACCATCCGCTTTCCCACCTGTCAAGATGTCAATCGTACCAGAACCGACCAACACGCCCCAGAGGCACTTGCCTCGGTCGCCCTAAATTGCTTTTGTAGAATGACTTCGCCTTGATCTTCACCTCCACCAAGGACCCATTGCAATTTCCCAAAACCACCCCGAGGACCTACGCAAAACAGCAAGGCCGCAGGCTCCACACCGGCCCACGTCACCTTATCCCAGAACCCATCAGGCAGCGGGGCAAACCGGGCCGTACCAACACCTGCACACCTGGATCGTTGACGGGCAGATCCCAGGTGAGGGAAGGCAATTACCTCCACACAGTGCAGAAGGATGGACCTCTGCCAAGCAAGCCAGGAGTTGGAGGTACGGATGTCATCAGAGAGGCAGGCAAAGATTGTTCATGGGGATTTCAACCAGGACTGAGAAACTGAAACAGCTTCTAACCCCAGAAACTTTAAATAATCATCCCTCTTGCAATAATCACAGGTCAATTTCCGTTAATTTGAATTTTGTTAACAATATAAATTTGCTAACTCTTTCTTTGGTTAATTCTAAATGTAAGTTGTACTCGTGTTAGCGATGGACTTTTCTAATAAATTCTGAAACGCTGTGAAGTTTTTGAGAATGTGGAGTGTATTAAGTAGATTGATTTCCCATTTTCTTAGTCTCATATTATAATTTGAAGGGTGTGTCCAAAACCATGCCGGGGGGGATTGGTTGTTTCCAACTGTCAGTGCTGAATACAGACGAGAGCAATCGAAACAAGTTTTTATCAAGTCATATTCCAGTCTCCAGTTGTCGTACAATGTACATCAGACGTATCGTAGAAAGTTTGTTACGTGTCGTTAAGTGTACGGCCCCAGTGTGACTACCCAACAATTACAGAGGTTCTAAAAGAAATCTCACTCTCATCTATTGGCTGACAATTGTAGAATTACTCCCAATAGACAATAGTAGGTTAGTATTTGTTGTGCAAAATGATTAGCCAATGGTGTATCAGATACTGCCCAGGTAGACTCCTTTCTGGGCGCACGACGTCGCCGGAGTTCTAGGCACCACCGTGCTTGTTGTCTTGTTTCCCCTTGTCTTGTGAACGTATCCCTTCCCAATCACCACCGGGTGATACCTGTTAACCAGGTATACATTCCCTTCTGTTTCCATCCTCTGTGCTTGTTGTCTTGTTTCCCCATGTCTTGTGAACGCATCCCTTCCCAATCACCACCAGGTGATACCTGTTAACCAGGTATACATTCCCTTCTGTTTCCGTCTTCCGTGCTTGTTGTCTTGTTTCCCCATGTCTTGTGATTCTGCCACGTCGGCTATTCATTGACGAGTACCAGTTAAATTGTTTATGCGCTTTCACGCATTACAGGGTTAACGCCTCTTGTCATTTCGCACCATTGTGCTGTAGCTGTGCTAGGTGTACTATCCGTATGATACCTGGACTTCCCTGTTAACTTGTCATTTCGCACCATTGTGCTGTAGCTGTGCTACGTGTACTATCCGTATGATACCTGGACTTCCCTGTTAACTTGTCTTATGTCGCAACATTGTGCTGTAGCTGTGCTACGTGTACTATCCGTATGATACCGGGACTTCCCTGTTAACTTGTCATTTCGCACCATTGTGCTGTAGCTATGCTATGTGTACTACCCGTATGATACCTGGACTTCCCTGTTAACTTGTCGTTTTGCACCATTGTGCTGTAGCTGTGCTAGGTGTACTATCCGTATGATACCTGGACTTCCCTGTTAACTTGTCATTTCGCACCATTGTGCTGTAGCTATGCTACGTGTACTACCCGTATGATACCTGGACTTCCCTGTTAACTTGTCGTTTTGCACCATTGTGCTGTAGCTGTGCTAGGTGTACTATCCGTATGATACCTGGACTTCCCTGTTAACTTGTCATTTCGCACCATTGTGCTGTAGCTATGCTACGTGTACTACCCGTATGATACCTGGACTTCCCTGTTAACTTGTCGTTCTGCACCATTGTGCTGTAGCTGTGCTACGTGTACTATCCGTATGATACCGGGACTGAGACCGAGCACGATAAATTAAACGGCTGTGCTGCACCTGCGCCTTGGTTCCACCCTTAAACACATCACAGTTCTAAGCTTGAGAAAATACATAATAAAGTACATTTTGTTGTCTTTACTGACATTTGTCCTTCCTAGGATTCCATACATAGACATTCTTTTGTTAACTTACAAATGTGGCGCTGTTGTTAAAAATATAAAAAGTGATAAATCAAAGCATTAAAACAGCAGAGTACAGAGATACACATGAGAAAAAACATGGTTACCTATAAGGGACTAGCTACTCTGTTCTCTCACCGTTTAAGAATGATGATCTGACAAGAATGGCCTTGGTTTTTCTCACCGGGAGGACTTGTAATCTCAGCAGCCTCTGTCAGCAGATTACAAGTCCACCAGGGAAATAAAAGGCTCACAAGAATTATATAAACTAGGAGTACCCATGGAATAAAGAGAAAGCAAGAACGAGCATGCTGAATCTCTGACCATACAACAAAGCAATTTGCAGCTAAAGAAAAGGAATCTAACACTTTAGTTGGTTTCATCCCAAATGACACCCTAACCCCATTTAGTGCCCTGATGCTCCATGGGGCTCCGTCTAAAACCAGCCGTTTGTTGTAACAGACCTGTCTGCCGGGAGTAGCGCATAAAAATGACATAAAAGCCAACAATGCACTACTGAGCACCAGATCTGGTCATACATCAGATAAGATTGAGCGTGCTAAACACCGCAAAGCAGATGCAGAGAGGTAGAACATGAGGGAGATCGCTCAGAAAACACGCCTCCATGGTCGTGAGCCACCTGAAAATACAAACAATTCAGTTGTTTGTGGACCAGAACATTTGTCTTGTGCTGTTCCGGAGACTTCCACAGACAAACTGCAACACCACTGCAGGCTTTAGCATTAGCTGTAGAGTGGAGCTTACTGGCCATTAATTCATAGCATCAAGTGGGGTTACTAAAAGCAGCTGTAGCGACGCTGTGAGTTGAGTTCCAGTCAGGAGGTTCTGCTTAAGGACATGAAGATGAGTGGAGGACCACGGCCCCAATGGCACCCTATACCCTGGATGAAGTGAGCTCACGCCAGCAGTTTGTACACTATGTAGGAAATAGGATGCCATTTATGATGTGGAGGCGAACAGGAAACTAGCAGTCCATGAGTAACATAGTCCTGTACCCACTCACAGAGAAAGCACTCACACAGGAAAAAAAACGAACTGAAAGAGTAAAATAATGCCATGAAGAGGATAAATAGGGGATAACTAAAGATCTGAAAGGCTGATGAGGCCTTTGAATTTGACGGCTTTAAAACTATGAACTGCCAAATGCAGAATATACATTATGGTGAGGAACATTATAGTGTTGAATATGTGGAGTGGATGAGACAATGCATAGGTTCCTCGACTTCATTGGTGATTTAACATCACAACACAACCCAAGATTGTTTGTTTTAGCCACGTGATGCAACAGTTTCAGAGGTTTAACTTCGTTTTTCATGACTGCTATGGAACATTTAATTAAACTGGGATCAAATTGATATCCATTGTAACCCAATGAGCACAGTAGAATTCTATTTTTGCAAAAACATTCCTTTCAAAATTGTAAAAAAGCCACAAAACTTTGTTGAATAAATCATGTCAAACTAAATTAAAATAATTGGTCACAGTTGATACAAACTACTCCCTTGAATGTGAATCTCCTCTGCAAATGTACAAAATGTCTTTGCACAGTTGTTCAATCAGCAATCAGTCCTTATTCAAGTATAAAAGAGGTCACTTTTGAGTTACCATTTGCAAGAAACCAAGTAAGGGGAATGAAAGAACTATCATTTTAGATTAAATTTGTGCCTCAATTCTTGTGAATCTCTGCCTTTCCAGAGAGAGATTGTGCAGTAGGTTAGTTATAGAGCAATATTACACTGTGCTAAATTACACTGTGTGCTAAATTACACTGTGTGCTAAATTACACTGTGTGCCATATCACACGGTGTGCCATATCACACGATGTGCCATATCACACGGTGTGCCATATCACACGGTGTGCCATATCACACGGTGTGCCATATCACACGGTGTGCCATATCACACGGTGTGCCATATCACACGGTGTGGCCTATTACACGGTGTGGCCTATTACACGGTGTGCCATATCACACGGTGTGGCCTATTACACGGTGTGCCATAATACACGGTGTGCCATATTACACGGTGTGGCCTATTAAACGGTGTGCTATATTGCACGGTGTGCCTTATCACACGGTGTGCATAATTACACGGTGTGCCATATCGCACGGTGTGCTAAATTACACGGTGTGCTTTTCATCTGTCTGGGGTGCGCAGTGAGTCTGTAAAACATTAGTATGCAATGGATCCTGTGTTCATGTCTATAGATGAGGACATCATCAACACAGGAAGGCTGTTTCATCCCGATCCCCAGTCTCTCCTTCAAGGAGATGGATGGGTCATCCCCCTGAAAGTAATCCATGGGCAAGGTAACTGGGATTACTGTGGTTACATTTTCTTAATACAAATATGATGAACTTCAAAGCTTATATGCAAATGTAACATCCATGAATTGTTAGCTAGCAGTCGTAATATTTGCATAATAAAAACAAATACAATAAATTATTAAAGAAATTGGTATTCTTCTTATAGCAATGTATTTGCAACTCTAGTTACCCAATAAAGCCAACTAGATAAAAAACTAGCTATAACATTTGAGGTACATGCTTGGAGTTACCTGCTTGTGGTAAACCGATAACTGAACAAATACAAAACATGGTTTGTATGCATGTTCTATGGTATGGTCACATTGTATGATTTTTGATTAATTAATTCAGTAAGAGCATTGAAGATGGGTCGTGGCTGGGTCTTCCAGCATGACAACGACCCGAAACACACAGCCAGGGCAACTAAGGAGTGGCTCCGTAAGAAGCATCTCAAGGTCCTGGAGTGGCCTAGCCAGTCTCCAGACCTGAACCCAATAGAAAATCTTTGGAGGGAGCTGAAATTCCGTATTGCCCAGCGACAGCCCCGAAACCTGAAGGATTTGGAGAAGGTCTGTATGGAGGAGTGGGTCAAACTCCCTGCTGCAGTGTGTGCAAACCTGGTCAAGAACTACAGGAAACGTATGATCTCTGTAATTGCAAACAAAGGTTTCTGTACCAAATATTAAGTTCTGCTTTTCTGATGTATCAAATACTTATGTCATGCAATAAAATGCAAATTAATTACTTAAAAATCATACAATGTGATTTTCTAGATTTTTGTTTTAGATTCTCTCTCTCACAGCTGAAGTGTACATATGATAAAAAGTAGGAAAACCTGCAAAATCGGCAGTGTATCAAATACTGGCTCTCCCCACTGTACAGCGGGTGAAATAAGTATTGAACAAGTCACAATTCTTCTCACTAAATATATTTCCAAAGGTGCTATTGACAGGAACTTGTCACCAGATGTTGGTAACCACCCAGGTAATCCATACATACAAAGAAACCAATACAAATATGCTCAGAAATTAAGTTAAGTGTAAAAATGTGTATTTGTTTTCCTCTATTCCTTTCGGCTGGCAACACACAACGACCGGATCAAAATAAACAACAGGAAGGCACTGGATCTACTGTCAGTATAGGTCCCACAATGACCAACTCCATTTCAAATGTCATCTTTCAAATCTTTCAACTTTTTACAGTAGAATTTGCATTATTTTGCATTTGTATCATGGAAATCTGTTTTGTTAGTGTTTATATGTGTGGGGTGTGAATATATATATATATATATATACACGCACATATACAAGTGTATTTGTAGTATATATATTGAAAATACACACTTCCCAAAAATGATTTATTTCGTTTGAATTGGAGGTGTGTAAGACTTTTGCATAGTTTTGTACATATGTCTGGTTTTCTTCTCTTAGATATCCACAAAAAATGAACCATTAGTGCATCTAAACACAACTAAACATGCGTTCCAGTGCATACAAAGAGACTTGACGGAGTACAAACAGGCCAGTTATGACCTTGGCAAAACAGTCAAGAACAAGGATAAATTAGAGTCACACTCAGTGGCTCGGAAATGTCAGAGTGCGTACGGACTTCAGATAACAACACAGCCACTAACACACGACAAGCTGCACACCTTACTCGCACATTTGGAGACAAAGAACACAGAGCCCCCAGAGAAGCCATAACTAATCTCATGTTGTTCATGGGATCACAAGTAACACTTTGCAAGGCTGCTTGTCTAGACGACACTCATGTAGACTTCACAGCATAGATAGAACAACCAATCAGTGTTTAAAGAGATAATCATTTGTTCCTGGTAGTTCTTACTTAGAGAGGCGGGTCTAAAATTAATGTCTAGGGTTATGGTCTAGGATCTAGGGTTAGGGTCTAGGGTTAGGGTCAAGGGTTAGAGTCTAGGGTTACATACTGTGGAGCCATTGCAATTTGCATGTAGCTCCAACAAATTCACAGGTGACATCAACAATGAACTGTTCTATCCTACAAATGATGGACCTCCTGATAAATGAGCTGTTCCAATTCTGACCATGTGGCCGAAGTAGACACACTGGTCGAAAAAAATAGTAGCATGAATAAAAGCATGAATTACATAATTATCTGGCCATTGTAGGAGTGTCATAGAAATGTATTGAGCTTTATTAATGCATTCTACAAATGCATACGGGAGTAGAAAATTCCTAAACTGCTCAAAAAATTTAAGGAACATCACAATAAAGTAATCATCACAGTATAACACCAATTCAAACATTTCAGGGATATCAATCTGTCCAGTTAGGATGCATAAGTGATTGTGAACCAATGTCACCTGTTTTGGTGAATGTTTTGCAGGTGGTGGCCACAGACAATTGCTTTCTCTTCATCCTTCCTGACTGATTCTTCTCTAGTTTTGTTGTTTTACTAGTGTCCTTGTCACTATTGGTAGCATGAGTTGGTACCTGCAGTCCATTCAGGGTGCACAGGTAGTCCAGTTCTTCAGAATGACACATCCACCCGTACCGTGTACCGTCCCAAGAAGGTTTGCTGTGTCTCCTAGTACAGTCTCAAGAGCATGGAGGAGATACCTGGAGACAGGTCCGTAGAACAGGTCCGTAGAACAAGTTGGACAGGGCCGTAGCAGCAAGACTGGTTTTTGCTCCTTTGTGCAAGGGGGAACAGTCAGACCTGGCTGGTGGAGAACTGCCAGAGCCCTACAAAATGACCTCCAGCCCAGCACCATGCAGCTCGATTGGCCTTCAC
>JACXGK010013747.1:0-12495 GCA_016801125.1 Novumbra hubbsi
TGTGTTTGTCTGTCTGTCTGTCTGTGTGTGTGTCTGTCTGTGTGTCGGTGCGTGTGTGTGTCTGTGTGTGTGTCTGTGTGTGTGTCTGTCTGTGTTTGTCTGTCTGTCTGTGTGTGTCTGTCTGTGTGTCGGTGCGTGTGTGTCTGTGTGTGTGTCTGTGTGTGTGTCTGTCGGTGCGTGTGTCTGTCTGTGTGTGTATTGGTTCTTTCTTAGCATTCCGCTCTGTCGAATGTGATCCTCACTAGGTGGAGATCTCACTTTGACAAAACCAGCATCTCTGTCTCACCTGCTTCTTCTTCACTCTTTTTTCTCTTTTTCTCTCTCTCATCTCTGAGCCCACAGGGCTGCTGTTGCTTGGCCATTACCATGGTAACCTAATCATTTTCTCCTTTCCCTCTCACCCTGTCTTTCTCTCCTCCTCCCCTCTCCCGTCTAGAATGGGGCATGTGCTATCACAGGTCCCTTTAAGGATTTATGTTCCAGCAAACACTGATTTATTTTATGCCTCGTTTAACACTTTTGAACGCCACTTACGCAGTGCCTCATTCACAGTGGTTGTGAACGCACCTCCTGTGGGAGCAGCAGCTGTGTGGTGGATTTTGTAATGAGCTCTTCTTGAACGCAGCTTTGAGGATCAATTTATAAATGTTCTAAAACTGGGATTGATTTCTACATTGGCTAGATAGACTAACCATTTTATCCAAGTTGGTTTCCAAGTTGGAGTTTTGCCCCTACTGGGTAACCTACCTCTGATTTTAACCCAAACCCCAATTGAAACTTTCACCGTATCCCTAACCCCAGAAAGTCAGAAATTGTTTTTCCTCATAATGATAACCACACTATTAGGTACCTGATCTGAACAGCAAGTTTTCTGTTGACAAAATGCATATTGCAATAATAACAGCTTGTTCTTAAATAAAATACATTGCAGGTCAATGTATTGAACACATAAAAGCTCTGGACTATGCAGACAATACATACAGGTGTACAGCAGGTTTGAACTACAAATAACCACAATTCCACATCACTGGGCTGTGTGCAGCTCCATGAAACTGCCAATTAGGGATCTTTCGCTCGCAGTCAGAAAAATAGAGTGTGAAGATACATTATCAAGCGGCGAATTGACGTGAGATGCCTGGCTTTCTGCAAATGGAGAGCTTCAGGGCTTGTTGGTAAAAAAAAGCAATCCGCTACATTCAATTATTCCAGCACAAATTAAGATTGTAAAGGAGCATGTTAATTTGGCATCATGTTCAGTTGGGTTTGATCTCTTGAACGTTGCACATATGAAGGGAGCATGTTCAGTTGTCTTTGAAGTCTTCAGCGTAATTTAATAGCATAAGATATCGGCAACAATGTCTGCTATCATTTCACATGCAGCATTTTTTTATGTTCTGCATGTCCTGGTACATCAAAAGAGGGGAAAATTTAACAGGGGTCTTGAATGCAGATAGTGCAGATACCCCTTCCTCATAATCGTCACATGATCTTAGGATGTCATTTGCCGGTAAATGCAACATTTATCTCTCCTGTTTTTTTTTTCTTCTCCAAAACCCAACGTAAACAACAGAGAGTATATGAACTGAAGTTTAGTTTTGACTCTAGATCGTAAAACCCGTCTTTTGATTCTGTGACAAATTATATTAAACATTCTAGAAAAATAGTAATATACCATTGTAATAAATGTTACATGAATGTATTTGTAGGACAGTAATGGCAAAAATATTTTTTTCTCTTTTTGTTTTTTTCCAAAGATGGTATTGGGCATAAAGTGTGCCTAATAGATTAAATACTAAATAAACAAAACTATTACAATCATTAATTTGAGCATACTTTAAAACTAAGGCTAGAAGTAAAAATATTATTTCCAAGGAGAAATATACCCTTATATATTTAACCTACAATACGTTGATATGGTATTGCCCTACTCTACCCACACAGGCTTCTGCGCTAACCACTTCCCTACACCCTCAGGCCTAGGCCATGAGTCTGAGTCTTACACTTACACTTCTATTTGGCTTGATAGAGCACTTAGCAAGGCAGAAAGCGTCTCTCTTTTAGTGGTAGGCTTTATATGGAGTATGCTCATAGATTCAAGAAGTGTCCTGACGGGTTTCACTAGTTTGAGTTCTGTGTGCAAGCTGGGTTCTTCCCAACACTTCCTCTGTCTCCCACTGTTCATTTTGGCGATTCTGGCACCTTTCAGAATGTCTGACGGTCTTGCACATTTGAATCAGCTTCCCAGTTCACCTACTTTACTGTCGTCACTCAGGACAGACTTTGACATACCAATAGCCTCTTCCTGTGATATTAGGACATATCAGTGGGCATCCCCAGTTCCTGGCCATCAAGCATCCACGCTGCAGTCCTCTGTCTTTCAGAATCATCATTTATGTAAAGTGGTCTATTACTCTGGTGTCCTTCATTGCAAGCCTCCTCTAACACTGTAGAAAACACTTGTTCACTAGTAAAGGGTCTTGTCAATGGACTATTTTACTTTCCTCAATATTCGGGTAGCACTTATTCGCTTGATTACATATAACGTTGAATCCTACAAATATGCCAGGTTATCTTTTCCTCTATCCTTGCCGTTTGCCAGGAAAAAGTGATCTCTAATTTCCAACAGCCAACATGCTAACAAATTTGGAGCCAACACATCCCCTTTACACAGGGTGTTGTCAAATGTTATGTCCTCCAGTCACCCTGGTGCTCTGCTGAGGATTGTGTAAAATGGCTTCATGATTAGTGCAGTTGCACGAGATTGCCTGGGACCATGGTATGTCCTTTGCTCTAGGTGGTCTTGGTTGTGAAACATCTGGGTGAAAACGGTTGTGAAACCTTTGGGTGAAAACCTGTGATGTCTGGTTCAGGTTGTGGGAAAGCATGGGCCTTTTTTGTGACATGGTGTGTCATTAGGAGTACATCAACACACTCTTTATTCTTTCCTTCTGCTGACCAGGAATCTATGCAGACCAGTGTAGATTATTTCTAACAGTGCACAGGTCTTGATGGATTCCAGAGGAGCTCTGGTCTCTGGCTCAAAAGTCTGGCCAACACATCGTTTACAATGGGAGACATACAGTTATAGTTCCTCATCCATGCGTTCCTGACCAATATCAGGACCACATGGATGGGGTGGAGTATTCTGGAAAAAGGTGGCGTGTTCTGGTCTGTTTTTATAATAATAATTACTTGAAGGGGATCTTGCACAATGAGTTTGGTACCTTTTCTTACCAACTATGGTTTTGGGCTTTCTGAGCGTAGAGAATCCCCTTCATGATCTTGAGCTTCTCTCAATTCTTAGAATCCTTAAAATAAAGCTGCCCCATGGACTCTCTCTCTGTGAAGGTCTCCACTTCTCTTTCAACAAAGTACGCTACATGAGCTATGGCATGTTGGCTTTTTGCTTCATTTTTATCCGCTCACCGGAGATTAGAATGTTTTTCTGGAAAGTTGTTCAGTGATCTATGCGGCTACATAAAAGTGGCAAATATGATATTTTGCACACAGTCAGAAATAGCGCTTTAGCTGTTACTAAATACATTCACGGTCTAACTTGGTATTATAACAGTAACATTGCTTAACAGTAAATACATGGATTCATATTACATGGGTGAATTGATTAAACAAATGCATGAATTCCAACAACAAAGTGAACATGCTCTTTCCCTTCAATATCTTCTATGCCACATGCAGAGCTAGCTGACAACATGGGTTGTCTTACAGTAAACATCATGGGCAGACCCATGCCGACACTGCAGTATATCTCCATACAATTCCAAAGGTCTTATTTTCAGAAACACATCATGAATGTTACGATTCAGTGTGGTCGTGCTACCTGTTAATAATGTTTATATGCATTACGTAATAATATATGCTTAGTCTTTGCAACTTCTAAACAAGCGCACTCAACCAACGCACCTCGTTCTCTCAAACCAAACACTGAGAGAATTTTCACTGTTTGATGAAATATTAAAATAAAGTAAACTAAACCATCGGAAATAGTAAGACTATGCACCAGCAGAACTACAGTATTGCTCAAGATCGCTCCCAAAATTCATACTGTAGCTAGCTAGCTAACACCTGTGCAATACTTGACTGAAGCCCAGAACAACCACACTAATTAGCTAGAACAGTAACATTAGCCTGTAGCTAGCTAAAAAAGTTAACTGACCTACAATTCGAAAAGGGTGTAATGCAACATAAACTGTTAGCTTTATAAACAGCACTGGCATTCAGTGTTCCTATTGATTGCACAGCTAACATCAGATAGAAAGCGCTGCAGCCATACAAGTTGTTTTGTCTCTGCCATTGAGAACCAAATCTAACATTTTTGTAGCTGTTATGATTATATCAACATAACAACATAATATTAATATCATTATTGCTGAAAGGGGGCTTTTTGTTTTGTTTCTATACAGATCTACAGCTAACCTCTTAAATCTTCTTCATTCTTCCTCTATTTTTCTATGATTCTTTTTGGGTCTGTCATGTCCTGTCCATCCCTCCCAGGGCTGCTGTTTGTGCAGTGACAGCTCCAGTCAGACCACGGCTCCACACCATGGGAGAGTGTGTGAGTGTGTATGTGTATGCGTGTGTGTGTGTGTGTGTGTGTGTGTGAATGTTTGCCCCCCATGTTCACCTTAATGTGCCATTTTCTCTTCACATCAATCTCTCTACAGCCCTACAGGGTCCCTGTCTCTGTGTCTCCCACTGTTAAGCCAAGGACACACCACACACAAGAGAGAAAGTATGTGGGGTGTGTGTGTGTAAGTGTGTGTGAGAGAGAGAGAGAGATACAGAGAGAGAGAGAGAATGTGTGATCAAAGACCTTTTGAACACAAGCGGAGATGGAAAAGTGTAATACAATAACACAGAAAATGAACACAGCGAATTAACCGTGTGGTTGATAGCCAAAGACTAGGAGAGGAGAGGGAAGGATTGTGGGATTTGAGGGGAACTCTACACCTCTGTCTGTCAGCGCAGGGGGGCCTGCCACGCTGTTAGAAATGGGAGCTGAGGATAATATTATGACAATATTACTGTGGCTCAGGGCATTTATCCAGGTCCAGACGGCACTTAAGATCCCTAACCTTCGCAAACTTGGGGCGTTTGTGTTGAGAGAGCCTGAGAAACAGGTGTCTTTTCACGGAGTGTTGCACAGTGTCTGATGGAAATAAGAACCATTTGGAGAGAGAAGAGAGAGGATGAGGAAAAGATAGTAGCTACTTGTGTTGCATGTGAGACGGTGTGTGTCAGTGGATTCCGTATCAGTGTGTGATGGAGTGTGTGATGGAAAAGTGTGATGCAGTGTGTAATGGTTGACCGGGGGCTAGGAACCTATTGGTGTAAAATTAGCTGTTCCCATGCAGACCTTTTAATTAAATTCTTAAATCATCAATGTATGTCTTGTAAATCAATGCTTAGTGGACATTGGAAAACAAATCTGACGATATTTCAGTTCCCAGTACCTATTTGCTAATAGGATAGTCGGCCCCTCTTACCAAAAACAACAGCCATTGGTCTAGAAATCAAATCAAACTTCTGATATCATAAAGTTGCCCAGAATACCATCTCACCCACATAGCCTGGATTTCCAGGCATAAAAAAACTGCTCTTGCACATAAAGAAAACTATCATAATTCTCGCCATTTCCAAGTGTTTTTTCGACTGTATAGGGTAAAGAATGAAAAATACTTCATTTGAATGCACTTGTCCTTTAGTGAATGTATGTGACTTATCTGTGAAACACAGAGCCACTATCTGTAGACAGCAGGTCACACACATGCAGCACTGCCACACTCACTGTCACACTATCTAAAGAGCGGACAAGTCATCTGGGTGTTAATGAGAAAAGTTAAACAGCTGCTTTTCTCCCACAGTATCAAAATGGATTGTCTACATCCAATGCAAGTCCCCCCCCTCTGGGTCCTACCAAATGGACGCTTAGGGGTTGTGCTAGGTCATATGCACTGACCTCGTAAGACAGATAATGTTAAAGTGATGATTCACTACTCGCAACTTTTCAGGCCTCACACATGTTGTTCGTCTGAGTGAAACAAGCAGCCCCATAAATAGTTTTCCACAGACAATGACTTGTATAGGGGAATTATACAATTTTTATTAAATTACCACTGAGCCGACCCCTGACCTCTGGCCTCTTGTCCATCACACATCTTATGTGGTTGTCAATTAGGAACCAAACCTATCCCTATCTCATGAGCTCACGTTCTGATTCCCTTTCTCTTTTGTTTCTGTGAAACAGTTAGCTAAAGATGTTAAGTTAAGGGTGATTTGTACTAGTCTGGGACTCACCATCTGTGAGATCAAAATTATAGCTGTGACTATGTTCTGATGTATGGTGACCACATGTCCTGGATTGTGCGGTATGGTTTTCCGCATTTTAAGCCATTGAAACAAGCAATCATGTCCCACATTTTATCAACAAGTTGAAGCCAGGCAACACAGCTAAAAATAGGTATTTTCCATACATCTGTCTATTTTCAGATTTTGGGGTATTTTGTTACTTTCATCAAATGTACAAATGTACAAATAATTGATCTAAAATACTTGATACTCATATAATTTTATCCTAACTCTGTCAGCTACACTTAGCATCAACATTGTTATTGTTAGCATGTTTTATGTACACATTCAAACACTATTTTTAAAACCATGTCGAATAATGTCATTCAAAAGCTTGTTTTCCGGAGCACATAATTAGCTAGTCCATACATGTCTATATCCTTAGTAGACGTGGTGTTTTGTGATGAAAGATGCATCATTCCTATTTCTGGAAAGTATATTCAAATTGCATTAGCCAATTTTTTGGGCCATTTTCTCAAGCAGGTTCTTAAGTTTTATTGCCAGACATATACATAGGCATTTTATGAGGAATTCTTTCTGGAAATATAGGCAAAATATGCATCCGTCATAAATCACCTGTTCACTGTTGGAGTTAAGACTGGTGGTACTACTTAAGGTAGATGCGATTTGAGGACCTGTGATGCGTCTGTTTCTTAAACTGGACACTAATATGATTGTCCTCTTGCTCAGATTCACACCGGAACCTTCTACTCCTCTTTTTATTCTAGTTAGAGACAGTTTGTTCTGTTCTGTGAAAGGATTAGTATACATCGTTGTACGAGATCTTCAATTTCTTGGCAATTTCTTGTATGGAATTGCCTTTATTTCTCAGAACAAGAATAGACTGACAAGTTCTTTGTTTCTGGACAGTTTGAGCCTGTAATTGAACCTCAAACACTGATGCTAAAGATACTGAACAATTCTAAAGATGGCCAGTTTTATGGCTTTGATAATCAGCACAACCGTTTTATGCAGTGCTAACATAATCGCAAAAACGGTTTTCTAATGATGAATTAGCCTTTTAAAATGGTAAACTTGGATTAGCAAACACAATGTGCCATTGTAACACAGGAGTGATGGTTGCTGATTATGGGTCACTCTACTCCTTTGTAGATATTCCATTGAAGAATCAGCCGTTTCCAGCTACAGTAATCATTTGCAACATTAACAATGTCTACACTGTATTTCTGATCAATTTGATGTTATTTTTTTTTTTAAACAAGGACATTTGTAAGTGTCGCCTAACTTTTTGAATGGTAGTATAAATATGGCTTTATTGGGAGGAGGAAACTCAGGTCATTGCCGTCACTGCCAATGTCAATTACCGATAAAAGGGCGTAGGCTTAGGTTACCAGACAGGTTACCAGACAGGTTACCAGTCAGGTTACCAGACAGGTTACCAGACAGGTTACCACACAGGTTACCAGACAGGTTACCACACAGGTTAACACACAGGTTAACACACAGGTTACCACACAGGTTACCAGACAGGTTACCACACAGGTTACCACACAGGTTACCAGACAGGTTACCACACAGGTTACCAGACAGGTTACCACACAGGTTAACACACAGGTTAACACACAGGTTACCACACAGGTTACCAGACAGGTTACCACACAGGTTACCACACAGGTTACCAGACAGGTTACCACACAGGTTACCAGACAGGTTACCACACAGGTTACCACACAGGTTACCAGACAGGTTACCAGACATTCACTAGTTTCAAGGACAACTGTTGTGCACGCGGACACCCGAAAAGAGAACCAAAACCAACCAGCTTCCCAGGAAATAAAGGATAAATGCACATATTGTTGCAAAGTATGTGATCCAACAAAAAAATGTAATGCTTGCTAAACAGCACTGTGTTGAGTAGATTCATGTCTGTTGTAGCTGAATGCTGGAGGTTTTTATTTCCAATTTATACTTTATTTGGGCATGAGTTAAGAATAACTTTTAATGTGAGAGATTTTAACTCTGCAGTTACTTTAATAATGTTCTTCTCATTTACACAAACTTGTTGGTAATTTAGATATTTTCCACAACAATTCAAGATTCCCTTTTGGTGTTTGATTTTCAAGTTATATCAGATAATTTCCTTTTTAAAAGTCTTGCAGTACTGTAGGACTGTAACCATTTTCACTTAAGTAACTAGTGACACAATCACCAGTCATCTTCTAATAATAATTGAAAATATTATGTTCTGCCGCTCAACACCTGCGTAGTGAAATAAAGAAACATTAATGTGGACAAATGAAAAGTCTGTGAGCATAAAAATTTACACAAACGTCATTTGTGTTGGTATTTTACATTCTTTCAGCAATAAACCATTTTCCATGGTTAAACTTGACTGACGTTCTTCTCCTGCCAGACCTCGGAGCAGTGGTTTCCCTTGGCCATATTTAACGGACCTCCAGAGACAAGGAGGTCTCGGCTCTCATGTTGAGGATCCTGAAGCAGCAACGCAATGTTTTCAGCCAATAGTTTCTCCGTTACCCTGTTCATTTTGTTAGACGGCGGTGACGTTTCTCATCTCCTTCATGCTTTTACGCTTCTCTTTCTCTCTCAGCTTGCCTATCCTCTCTGCCCTGTCACCTGTCAGGAAGGTAGTATTCTGTGTCCGCTCCCCTGATGTCATACTCTTTTTATCAAGGTGACATTTTCAGAGACGAACAGGGGAGGGGTTCCTGAGCTCCCCCCACCTCTGAGTTGCAGCCTACTCCATGGAGCAGGATATGTAGCCGGCATGCTCACACACACACTCCAGGCAGAGTGGCGGCCAAACAGTGTGTGGGTCCTTGGAGTATGTTGGGTGTTGGAGCCTGTGACGGTTCACCATACGAGGTCTCCTCTGTAGTTGGGTTAGTGGATATTACGATAACTTCAACTGTCAACGGTTATAGACAGCCATACTTAATGGTGATGAAAACTCAATGTCAAAAACAATGTTTTATTATATTTAAACTTGACTGGTGCCTCTGGAATCTGAGACATGTTGGGCAACATTCATACTCCAGTTGAGGAAATCCTAGGCACTGACATTTGTCTCCTCAGTGTACGGAGGCTTTCTTCTGCCAAGCCATCCAAATAGCTTGTTGGCATTGAGATCATGTCCAGCTGTACTTCTGGAGACTTGGTGACTCTTAACATTAAACCGACTTTTGTCTTTCACCAACTGTGATCAGTCAATAATTTATTGTTTTCTTGACAAACCATTCTCCTCACAATCACGCCAAAATACACGTTTCTACATCCTGCTAGGTTAATTACAGCTTTATTCAATTTCAACTTCACATGTATTGCCCTAATTGTGGAAGAGTAGTTTAGATGTGTAGCTGTTTTGCTGTAGCCATTACCTAATTTAGAAGGCCTACATCGTTTTGTCTCATTTTATTGGTGTGTTTCCTTTCCCCTTGTTATCTTTTTCTCAATGCCCATTGGAGAACAAAAGCCACAGCTTCCTCCACTGTGTAATTATCTGATGTGCGCAACTACTGCTCGTTCCATTGCATTATTCCTTCAAATAAACCTCTACGCTTATCATCTTCCCCCTCCAAAGAAAAAGCTATTGTTTGGACATGTTGATGGGACAACGTTTCATTTCAGACACCCAACCCTGCAACTTACTCTGCAGCCTGGGCTGCTACACCTTCTGTGACCCTGTGTGAACTCCAGGCTAGCCCTGAAGAGAGTAGTGCAGGCTCTGTAAAGATCGCATCTGGTGATGGGACATGACCTTTCATCCTGAATGGGGGAGAGACATGCAGCGCTGCCATCTTCTCTGGAATATTGGACACAGAATGACAGACAGATGTTAAGATATTTACACATCCTTTGCATGTGTTTGAGGGACCATTTTGATTCTCTTAGACAGCCATGAATACGATTAGGTGAAATGCATATTATTTAGCTATGCATTAATGTGTTAACAGTATATGAATTGTGTGATTTCACTGGTAAGTTATTTAAACCATAGGCAAACTTTTGTCAATGACTCAGAAGTGGAGAAGGTCCATGAAGTAGAGAAAGAACAGTTTTAAAACCAGGAGAAAAAACTGGAAAGTGGCATATATAATAAATAAATGTGAACACGACAATGAAATAAGTGGTCACCTGAGTACCTTTTAAGTCCACATTCCTTTGATTAGAGACGACGGCTCTATGACCATGTGGAGTAGAAGCTCGAGCTGCCTCTGCTCGTAGTTTAGCGCACACGCACACTCACACACTGGAGTGAAGAGCTGGGCGGAGAGTGGAGAGCGCGCACCGGGGACGGAATTCTTTCATACACTGCACTTCAGTCCCTTACACAGTACATACCAATTTTTGACCTATATTCCAGTTACCGATAGTCTTTTCGAGAAGATAATTCGTTTCCCACCAGTTTTTTTTACTCTACCGACGAGATATTTTCTCTTGCCGTTTTACAATTTAGTCTCTCACGCTGTTTTCCGGCGTTCTTTGGGGGGAATTACATCCTTCTGTTGGAATTTTGCATCGTAAGTTTTGCGGCCAGGGAGATGTGACAATGAGTGCTAAACCTATGGCGTTATTACAAGGCTGTCGTACTCATCAAATTAATTTCACGTAGAGATAACATAGCCTTTGAGATAACAACATTATGTAAACACACTAGTTATTATTAAACTATATGAACTATTTGGATAGATCGCTTGGCTATCACACATCTTTATTAGAAATGTAGGCATATTCATGAAAATGTCTATGACTCACCAAAGTTTTATTGGATAGCCTGCTTTTCTCTCTTAACCTGCACTCCCAAAAGAGACTGTACGCCAATGTCCTATGTCCAAGGTAGACTACAGGCTGTTTCAGCCGAATTGGGCTTTACTGGAGATCCCCAGGTTGCTATCACTCCCCCGCAGTCCGCCGCAGGACAGGGAGTTGGCAGCACAGAGCCAAAAGGCTCGTGGGCAGCGTGATGACAGACTTTCAGCCCCCTTCCGCAGGCTGAGTTACACTTGGATGCTGGACTTTTATGATTTACAAATATGATGAAATGGCAGCCCCGGAAAAAGGTAAGGCTCTTGTGAATAAGTGTTTATTTTCTTGATGCTCAAATAGACTTAAATTTGCCTTGCAATGCAAAATATGTTGGATAATGACACCGGGGTTGTGTTGTTATCGCGCAGTTGAGGGCTCAGTCCATGTATGGAGTGCTGTCTCTGAATCCCGTAATACTATAGGTCCTACTAGCTAAGAATACACAGATGAGACGCACACGCGTAGAGCACCTCCAATACATACACGTAGGGGGCTGTCAGAGGCACACAATGCTTTACAAGCAAAGTTTACACCCACGGCATAAAACAACGGTAGCAAGAGAAAGATAGAGAGGGAGTGAGAACTGTGTAATCCCGCATAATCCTCTGATAACAATGACTTCTGGATTTACAGTATATCAAAAGAACGAGAGGAGATCTGGGGAGGGGAAAGGAGAGGACTGAGATGAGGATTGTTTTGTCTTTTGAGGTGTAGTGTTTGACATCCAACATCATGGTGCTTGTGTGTGTGGGGGTCTTATTGCTGCAGCCGTGTGACTGGTGGTCTCATTTCAGTAGTTGCGTGTGTGTGTGTGTGTGTGTGTGAGGGTCTTATCTCAGCAGTTGTGTGTGAGGGTCTCAGCAGTTGTGTGTGTGTGAGGGTCTCATCTCAGCAGTCATGTGTGTGAGGGTTTCATCTCAGCAGTTTTGTGTGAGGGTCTCATCTCAGCTGTTGTGTGTGTGTGTGAGGGTCTCATCTCAGCAGTTGTGTGTGTGAGGGTTTCATCTCAGTAGTTGTGTGTGTGTGTGTGAGGGTCTCATCTTAGCAGTTTTGTGTGAAGGTCTCATCTCAGCAGTCTTGTGTGTGAGGGTCTCATCTTAGCAGTTTTGTGTGAAGGTCTCATCTCAGCAGTCTTGTGTGTGAGGGTTTCATCTCAGTAGTTGTGTGTGTGTGTGTGTGAGGGTTTCATCTCAGCAGTTGTGTGTGAGGGTCTCATCTCAGCAGTCTTGTGTGTGAGGGTCTCATCTCAGCAGTCTTGTGTGTGAGGGTCTCATCTCAGCAGTCTTGTGTGTGAGGGTCTCATCTCAGCAGTCTTGTGTGTGAGGGTCTCATCTCAGCAGT
>JACXGK010013749.1:0-12492 GCA_016801125.1 Novumbra hubbsi
TTATACTGCTGGTTGGTGCACGCTGGGGAATGTTATACTGCTGGTTGGTGCACCCTGGGGAATGTTATACTGCTGGTTGGTGCACCCTGGGGAATGTTATACTGCTGGTTGGTGCACCCTGGGGAATGTTATACTGCTGGTTGGTGCACCCTGGGGAATGTTATACTGCTGGTTGGTGCACCCTGGGGAATGTTATACTGCAGGCAGCATCATCCAGCATGGGTCAGTGATGGTCTGGGGAGGAATATTCTTGGAGGGTGGCACAGACCTCCATGTGCTAGCCAACGGTACCATGAAGTAAATCATCAGGGCTTACGCTGGTGCAGTGGGCCCTGAGTGGCTCCTGGTTCAGGCCAATGTCCAGCCTCATTTGGGCAGAGTGGGTAGGATGCCTCGATGATGGCATTGATGCCATTGACTGACCCTCACATACCCCAGACTAGAATCCAATTGAGAACCTCTGGGACTTTACGTATCGATGCCGCCACAGACTGTCCAGGAGCTCACTAATGCCATTATCCAAGTCTGGAAAAAGACAAGACAACAACTGCCGTCTCATCAGGAGCCCAGACTTTGTTGGGAGGGCATACAGGCCTGTAGGGGCCACACACACAAAATGTTGGGATGTTGCCCTCAATCGGTTGGTTATTTTGGTTTCCACCAACTGTTGTTACGTTGTTTTCATCTTAATTACACAATTCACAGTGAAGATTTTGATCTTTCATATATTTTGTTCATTGAGACCTTGCGTGTTTATTTTGAGCAGTGTATCTCTGGTGAAAAAAACAACAAGGCATTTAGTGTTACATAAGTGCATTCCATAACCTGACACTTATGGTTTGAGGCTCCAGTATTTGTATGGCAAAGACACACAAATGCCACATTAGGTTCACAATACATTTATTATGCTGCATCACATCCAGGAAGCATGTCAGAACATCACTCTATAAACAACCAAAACAATCCTTGATTGTTCTCTAAAATGTTAAATTTTTCACACAGCATTACATTACCCCAGAACATGATGCAATACCACAAGTCAGCCTTCCAAGCCCCAGACTTCCAACACCACCATCTGAATCGGTTTCCAGTGGAGACCAACAGCAAAACCATAAAAAAAAAGCACACAAACAAAAACCAACACGCGTCTCAGACACTCGGCTCAACTCGCATTTCTCTCCAAAAAAATAAAGCTGACCAATCACCCGGTCAGTCCTCTGACATTGTGCGTTAATGTGACAGGCTACAGAGTAAAGGTTGAAGAACCATATAATGCCACAAGGGCTTGGTATGTATACACTGTGCTATCTACTGTACGTTCAGGTGGACAAAACCTGGACTTATATAAAGTGCCCTGTTTATAGAAGGATGGTGGGGATCCAGGACAACACTTTGAGGGTCCCCTTGGCTGTAGGTTGCAGTACAGGGGTGTCCAGGACTAAAGGGTGAATCCATCCCTTAGTTGCTGGCCTTAACAGCCTCAATCTCAATATCTTGCTGCTTGACACGGTAGTCATGGAGGGCAGCTTTGATAGCATCCTCAGCCAGCACTGGGAAAAGAGTAGAGGTCAGGAAATTCCACATACAGCTCTGAGAAAACAGTAGAGGTCAGGGAATTCCACATACAGCTCTGAGAAAACAGTAGAGGTCAGGGAATTCCACATACAGCTCTGGCAAAAAATGAAGAGACCCCTGCACTTTGTTTTCCTTTATTTACCTTTCATGGAAAGGAAAGGAAAAAGGTGCAGTGGTCTCAGTTTTTTTCCAGAGCTGTAGTTGTTAACAAGGTGGTTAATGCATGAGTTTGTGTATCCCAGCTTGTTAGACAGAATAGAAGAGCATCAGGTAGAAAAATAGGGGCTTACTGGAGCAGTGAAGTTTGACCGGGGGAAGGCTAAGCTCTTTGGCAATGTCCGTGTTCTTTATCGTCATTGCTTCGGCGATCTGAAAGCAAGAAGGACAGTATCGCTCCATCAGTCGAGAAATAAACCCCATTCAACCACAATAATAAGGAGCTTAAGGAACAAACAAGCGAGACGCTGGAAAAGAATGTTGAATGGAGAAATTGAAACAGTGCGACGTTGACCAAAATAAAGCAGGAAGTGGAGGTCACGGGGGCAGAAGCTTCACTCACAGACTTGCCCTTCACCCACTCTGTGACCAGGGAGCTGGAGGCAATGGCTGAGCCACAGCCGAACGTCTTGAACCTGGCGTCCACAATCTTCCCCTGATCGTCCACCTCAATCTGTAGAAAAGGAGTAACTTGGGTTTCTGGCCACATGTAATTAAAGAACATTTGAAAGATAGATGTCGTGGATTCTTCTGTACACAGCCAGGACAACGCAACCTTATTCAAAATCCCAGACTTGTGGGTTTCTAGTTGACTTGAGACATTTTGCCTTAATACGTTTATTTTTCTTAATGTCGTGTTGTTTTTCCGGGTTTCCAATATATTTTTTTATTTAATATTGAGGCACACTTGCAAACATCAAAATATTATATATAATTTTTAATTTTATTTTTTTAACTTGTTGTATACCTTACACTGCGTCATCACTAAGCAGCCTAAACAAGGTGAAAACAAGAAACATTGTAGGCTAATCAAGACTGGGAGAAAAATAATTATTGGAATTTACATCCCCAAATGCTTCTATTCATCATGGCAGTGAAGCCAGAGAACATCGGGCCTAGAAAGGAATGTCCCAGTATTGGGAACATTTCACTGTAAAACTACAACCACCTCTACCATTGCTACAAAACCTTTGCGTTTTACAGCAGCATGGCATTGATGCGGAGAGACTTGAAACCATCCTTTAGTGGAGGCATCAGAATCAGGCATGGCCAGGTGAGTTCTGTTCACATCATTCATGCCCTCAATCCAGCAGTGAGTCCCAGTTCAAACAAAGGAGCAATATTAGCAGCCAAATAAAAAGTACATTTCATTTTGATTAAGAATTGAAAATTGAAAACTGAAATGTAAACAAAAAAATCATTGTGCTTACTCCAACCAAATATAAAGTGAACTGAATGTAAATTCCATCATAATATTGTTTTACTTTTTTAGTAAACAGTGTTCATGCATAAAGCTGGGACAGGTGTTATAAACATAATCACAGATCTGCACCCAGTTTAAATTGTGAAGAATAAGACATATCAAAAGAAGCCTGTTGAAATTGAAAAAAGAAAGACGTTTTGGTACTTGGTCTCAACTGTATTCAAAGCATGAATTATGATTAACAATTTAATTGTCTATATTGTAAATGTCATTCCACTATTACTAGTTAAACTTAGTAATATTGTAAAAATACACATGGATACATATGTGGAATATACACCTGTAAATTGAGATGGGTGTTCAGATTTGTGGTGTTTGCACTACTTTTCGGAAGCGAATCCCGTAATTCATCTTCTCCCAATTTTTGTCTTGAACTCAAATTGGCTTAAAACCAAAATGCAGTGGTGGTGCAGTTTGGCTTTGGAACTACAACTAATTTAATGTTGTTAATAATTGCTGTTGACAAAACACAACCACAAAGCAATGACAATAGCATTTGGTTGAGCATCGTGACGGTTCACCTCTCACTCTGCAGACATTATAGCCTAGGCATTTGAAACAGCCTTCCCTACATAGCAAAGATTGTTTCCCTGTTTAGTATACAACGGGACAACATATATTTCTATCCACACATTTTAATGGGCAATATCTTAAGAAATTTGGTAGAAAATCTTGGTAGAAAATCTCATTACAATATTAGTAAAAATATTTTACACACGCTTTAATGTTTTTTTCCTTTTGTCAATCAAAGATGATGCAACCGATAAGTGACTGAAACGCTTGTGCCAATTAAACAAAAACATTTGACTTTACTGTGCACAGCAAAACGCTGACTTAGAAAATACGACACCAGAGACAATGATTGTATCAGAGTTTTCCGCCAGGTTCTGCAGGGCCCTACACAGAAGGTTAAATGAGAACAGGGCGCCAACATACCTGTAACTTCATCACATCTCCACAGGCTGGGGCACCAACCAAACCTGTCCCCACATTCTTGGAGGTCTTGTCCAGGGACCCAACATTCCTTGGGTTCTCATAGTGGTCCACTACCTAAAAGTGGCCAAAGAAACGCCATGGTTAGTCAGAATGATATATTAAAGAACTGTCAATAAACAGATTAGAAAAAAGGCTACACTGTCCACAATAGTAATTCCTGTTGCCCCATCCAATTTAACAAGCATGATGCTGAGTCATTCCCTACACTAGTGACCTAGTCTGGGAAGAGGGCCTTTACTACAGGGCCTTTGGTTCTGATGTCAGTTGTTCTTGATTCAGGACCCTAGCCAAAATGGATGGAAATGACCGTGCTTCAGTTACTTATAGGCCAATAAAAAGCTTAAAACACTCACAAGGCTAGGGGTATTCAACCCTTTCCTTTTCAACCTCAATAAATAACACCCACTTGGGGTCCTAGGTCTAAACAGGTCCCTGGTTTGGGGGTTGCAATGAACAAAATGGAGTCTAACTGACTTCAAGGGACAGACAGAAATACTGATGCAGAAGTATATCGATAAGGCATTAATGTTTTAATGAAGTGCTAATAAATTGTAAAACAATAACCCCGCTATGCATCTTCGAAATTATATATTAGTGTATGTAAATTCGTAAGATGACCACGAACAGAGACCTCCAAACAAATATTTACCTCTGAAATTAAGCAATGTCCCAAGGACACCCATGAAACATCGGCTATTCAAAGTAGAGGCCTGGCACAAAGCATGGGAATCCTTAAACTTACTGTGTAATTTATCTTAATCTAAAAGTAGTTGAATACTACGGACATTTGAGAATAATTTGAGATTGTTCTGTAGAAGGATCCAGCATCAATGAAACTGCGTATCACCAGGGTAGCTAGCTAGATAGCTAGCATTAGCGCTCTCCCCTACTAATCTAAACAAACATATTAGGATTACTGTACTATAACTCATCGGGTTCTATAGAACCCGATTACACTAATTAGATTACATATTTGGTGTAAGAGTACAAAACAAACGGTGGAATTAATACAATATAGGACTAAACATTAACCTTTAAGTAACACCTACCTAGTACTAAACTTCGACCATTCTTCAACGAAGATATTTTAAATAATTTAAAATGCATTGAGGTATACATTACGATCCATGGTGTCTACTTACCAAGAGACAATTTTCTTCTATGCATTATTAACTTACGTAACTAGCAAATAACTAGCCTAGTTGATTAAATCATAACATAGGAAGCTAGCAGTCATAATGGTCTAGGTTAGCATGGTTTACTTTACTGTAGCGGTCTAAGTCACTCTATTTGGTGCGTATCCGCCTGCAACTTTGGTTCAAAACCGACACACAGATCAGTTTAGCAAAAACTTTCCCCTCAATCTTTCATTACTGTTTCTTCGAAAGCATCAGCAACAATAAAACTATGACATTGATGGAACGAGTTAACCTCAACACTGATATTTACCAACCACCCTTCTAAATCTGCACACAAAGCTCTATACAGAATATTTACCTTCTTGTGGTATGCGGACTGGATTGCATATTCTGGGGCCGTGAGCCTTCGGATCACAACGAGAGGGGTGATGCACTTCTTTGCTACTAGACCCGCCATATTAGCCTGTTGATAGCCTGTTGTACAATGACGCACTCTGAAGTAGATGAGCACACCCATTTCATTCACATGACAGTAGGAGGAGCTTCATGACAGATTCCTGCCAACATAAGGAAAGTGCATAGCTTCGATTTTCCAAAATAAAAAGAATGTGCTATATGTGTTTCATGACTTATATACAGAAACGTGTTTATGGTTGTGGGGAAAAGAGATTACAATGCACCTCTAAACCCGTACATCGTAGAAGGTTTGACAGCTGTAACCAATCGAATAACAGCGCCACCTGGCCTTATGATAGGCTAAGATAAGTGTTTTCAACTGTTACAAGAGGTCCGGAGCCTGCTGTTTTTCTGTTCTACCTCATCATGAATGGCACCCACCAGGTGTCCCAGATCTAAACATGTCCCTGATTAGTGGGGTGCAATGAAAAAAATAGACCATTCAGTCTTTGAGATGCAGAGTTGAGGTTAAGGCGGCTAGATGTAAGATCCATCATATTTCTTTAACCTGTCATCCTTGAACTTTCATTTCAAGTAAAAAAAGCACTGTCTCTTGATTACCACAAGAGGGCGATATTGGCAAGTCTTCAATTATCTTCCCAGTTGTCTGTTAACGCAACGATTTTGCTTCTTAGACACCTTTAGGAGCATCTCAGATGTTGGCTGCTGATTACGAAAATCACCTCCCGTCAGCATTAAACGACCTGTTTAGGGACTAGGCTTTGTCAAAAACAAAATCATAACTACTATTTTCAAAACTGCAAGGATGATGTTTTCTGTCAAGCAGTACAAAAATGCATGTCTTTCTCAGCCGCCAAGATGATTTAACATAATTTATTACACAGGTTGACAACCTCGTTTTCTGTACGAACATTGACAGGTTGTCCACATCTTTGGGCTGTGAGTATGAGCAACAAGAATGGTGTCTATTGTTTCATAGTTATGTCTCAAAGCTGTCTGGTTATACAATGGCAAGTCTATCCTTTAATACCTGTTGGCTATGCTACACTCATGAAAGAAACATACGAAAACATAGAACCGTTGTTGAAACACTTCCAGTACACCACGTACAACTGGAACATATGATGAGATCTAAAAGTAGTGGCTCTGCTACTTGGAACGCAGGTTGAATATGTCAAGTGCTATTGTTACATTTGTGAATGGGACAGCCATGGTAAAGAGTCACATTACAAAGAACTTGTTTTCCCAACAACAATATTTTTGCCTCCTTTTTACATAAACTGGACCTAGTGAAACATTTTGTGAAAGCGATGAACAATGAAGGTGCAGGTTTTCGTTAATGAAGGCAGATGTTGTTAAGAATAAGTCATGCCAAGAAGGAATTCTGGTTGTTCCACAAATCAGACTCACCATCAATGAAAATCAGTTGGAAGATCTGTTAGTGGGGCCTGTGAAAATTGCCTGGAAAGCATTCAAAGATGTAATTGACAGTTGCAACTACAGAGCATCAAACCACATTAAGCTGATTGTTAATTATTTTACAGCACACAAAACCATGTTTATTTATTTTTTCCATTCACACTTGAACTTCTTCCCCGCAAATGGTGGTGCCGTCAGGGACGAGCATGCTGACAGGTTTTACCAGGATATTGCCACAATATAAAAAATGATATTGTGGCAACTGGTTTCCATCAAAGATGCTTGACTATTGTTGAACACTGCAACGAGATGGAGTAGCCAACTAATGTGAACTTATGCATGGTGTGATTAAACACGTTATAGTCAATGAAACTACATGTTTAGACCTGAAAAACACTTTTAGCCCTGTTGAACTTATGCATTATGTGATTAAACACGTTATAGTCAATGAAACTACATGTTAAGCCCTGGAAAACACCTTTAGCCCTGTTGAACTTATGCAACTTGTCAGAAACATCATGTGATTAAACATGTTATAGTCAATGAAACTACATGTTTTGCCCTAAAAAACACCTTTAGCCCTGTTGAACTTATGCAGTGTGTCAGAAACATGTTGTGATTAAACACGTTATAATCAATGAAACTACATGTTTAGCCCTGAAAAACACGTTAAGCTCTGTTGAATTTACGCAGCGTGTCAGAAACATGATGTGATTAAACACGTTATAGTCAATTAAACTTAATTTAATGTTTCTCAGAATTCTTACAATCAATTACAATCAATCTGGAATTTTTTTGGTGTTCACTTTCAAGGTGTCAGTCATAATCACCCAAACATTTTCAGGAAGCAAATCTTTTGATTTGCTGTCCATGGTGCTGCTGTGCCTAACTAGCGTTTTAGGTTCAAATCCGGGTTTCATATTCCTTTATGTTTTTGTGACTCACAAATAAAGGAGAAGTAGAACATTGGTCAATCTATACCCAGAGAACACTCTTAGGAAATGAAATAGATGCAGTCATTTTACACTGACACAGAATGTGAGTATTGCATCTTTTTTGTTTGTCAGAAGGAAGATATTGAGAGGTTATTTCAGAAGAAGTACTAGCTTTAATTGTATTCTCTCAATGTGTTTGCAGTGTCAACAGGAATCTTTGGAAGTGTTTGACCAGAAACATATTACTCTAACATGGAGGATTTGGAATACACAGTATATGAGGATTATACAGACAATGGATCATATGAAAACATCTCAGGGATTTCCTCTGTGACTTTAAACACTCACAAGTCCTTTTTAGTGGAAATTATGGTGATAATTAATATCCTAATAGTCATGCTGGGTCTTGGTGGAAATGCAATTGTAATTTGGATCTCCTGGTTCAAGATGAAGACAACAGTCAACACAATCTCATACCTAAGTCTGGCCATCTCAGACTTCTTGTTCTGTGTCTGTCTGCCCTTCAACATCGTCCACATGGTCACCTCCGACTGGCCCTTTGGACTGGTAATGTGTAAGCTGGCCTCCTCGGCTATGTTCCTCAACATGTTCAGCAGCGTTTTCCTGCTGGTCCTGATCAGTGTGGACCGCTGCATATTAGTTACATTACCTGTCTGGGCACAGAACCACCTGACCGTGTCCCGAGTTTCCGGAATGGTTGCCTTCGCGTGGGTCCTATCTGCGGTCCTGACGGTGCCTTCAATGATCCACCGCCAGATCAAAATGCACGGTTCTCTAACATTGTGTTACACTGATTACCAGGCCGGTCATGAAGCAGTGGCCCTGACTCGATTCGTCTGTGGATTTGTGGCTCCATTTCTAATCATCATATTCTGCTACTCGGTTATCTTGGCGAAGCTGAGGAACCGCCCCATGAAATCCATGAAACCTGTCAAGGTAATGACCGCTCTCATCATGGCCTTCTTCTTCTGCTGGTTACCCTACCACACCTTCGCCCTGCTGGAGCTGTACCTGGGAAGGCACAGCCTCGACGTGGTCCACACCGGGGTGACGTTTGGTGTCACACTGGCTTCAGCAAATAGTTTTCTTAACCCTGTGCTCTATGTGTTCATGGGAAAGGACTACCAGCAAACCCTGAGGAGTTCTATTCTGTGGAAGATAGAGAATGCGATGGCAGAGGACAGACGCACGGGCAGACGTGCCATCTCCAAGTCCGGGTCGTTTGAGACTAAAGCTTTTACGTACATGTGATGTTTAACATTGTGTCTCACTGAGTATGTTGCTATGTTGTCTCACTGAGAAGTTCTTTATGATGGTACACTTTTTCATTTATCAGTTGTACAACAGATTGATTTGTACATATTTCTTGCTGAATACGAAGGTGTTTTAGTTGATTTATATGAAAACATGCCTGATTGGCTTGTTTTAAATCTCTTAGGCCAACAAAGGTATATTGCAAATGTATGGCATTCATGCTTTTTAAAATCTATTTACGTAAAACAAAGAAACCTTTAAAGGCATTAACAATTTATCGAGAGGTTGCTTGAACTCATGTGACAAATTCCAAGAGGCTTGTGTAATGACTTCCTGAAAATAATGTGTTCAAAAGGTTAAGGTCTAAAGATTAGCATATGTCATGTTCCACTAATTCCTGTCTCTTATGCAATCAAAATAAACAAAAGTCAAATAAAATAAAAATGTTTTTGTCACTTTTTATTTAAAACACAGGTGTACAACAATTTAAACTATATAGTACTTAAAGGTCTTTCCCCGAAAAGGCCAGTTAAAGTAAATTAAAATGTGTACAGAGTTAACACAAAGAAAAACATACCTAGATACAAGTAAAAATAACAATATAAATGAAGAAACATAAAATGGTATAATAATAACCTGGCTAAAGTAATAATTTACTAACAGTAACTGCTGCAACGAATGAAATTAATGCGAAGTATGTGTATTTGTGTGTTTGTGTGTGACACCAGTATATATGTTATTTATGAATGTGATATATGTGTGTTGTATTATGCACAAGTAATAATCACCTTTTTTTTCAAAAGCACTTCTCATTATAGAAAATAATCACAAAGCGCTTGAAAAAGCAAAATAAAACCACTATGATTCATGGTTTGAGCATTGATATCTCTGGCGACAACTGAAGAAAAGCTCTGTCTAGAATTCATCCCAGTTCTATGAATGCCAGATATGAAATGAAACAAAACAGTCATGCATACACTTTATTAATATAACACAAAATGACACAGATTTTAGCCCCGCATCACTACAAGTGACAGATTTAAGCCTCAGAGGGCTAATTAAGTCCATTATTTGGCTTTGCCATCTGCTTCATGTCGTTTGGGTAAATATTTGTTAATGATATTCAAGAGAAAATGAGCAGAGATCTGAGAACTAACTGAGAAAGAATAACACAGTGTTCAGTACTTTTTTTTACTGCCCAAGACATCTCCCATTAACAAGACAAAAGATACAAATTATTTCCTGTTTGGTCCTCTTTAATTTTACCACACTGTTTCCAAAGAAGTTGTGTAATAGGTAAAGTTGAAAATAATGCAATGATGTGCCATCATTTAAACCACATATATAATAGAAAATAGAACCAAAATAACATCTCAAATGTTGAAACTGAGAAATTATTTTCGGAAAATTCATGCTCACTTTGAATTTGATGGCAGCAGCACATGTAAGTTTCTCTGGCTGCTAAATGACCACAAGGTTGTATTTATCAATGAAATAATTCACTTTATTTATAAAGCCTTTTTTACATCAGCAGTTGTCCCAAAGTCAATTTACAAACAGCATGAAACCCCAAAGAGCAAGCAATAACACTGTTGAAGCACTGTGGCGGACAGGGACAGAAATAAGTCTGGACAGGGACAGCAACCAGTCTGGACAGGGACAGCGACATGTCTGGACAGGGACAGCAACATGTCTGGACAGGGACATCAATAAGTCTGGACAGGGACAGCAACCAGTCTGGACAGGGACAGCAACATGTCTGAACAGGGACAGCATCTCCGGACAGGCACAGCGACAAGTCTGGACAGGGACTGCAACACATCTGGACAGGGACAGCATGTCTGGACAGGGACAGCAACATGTCTGGACAGGGACAGCAATAATTCTGGACAGGGACAGCAACCAGTCTGGACAGGGACAGCAACATGTCTGAACAGGGACAGCATCTCTGGACAGGGACAGCAACATGTATGCACAGGGACAGCAACAGTTCTTATGATGCTGGTACTCCCGAGGTGTGGGCCAAGACCTAATTTTCTCCTAAATGTAATTAGAGCAGGAGACAGGGAACATTGAGAGAGTGCATTCCTTAGATGTACAAGGGTTTACAATGAAGAAGGAGAACTAACCTGACTCCCCTGTCACAATAATATAGCAGTGTAAAACCTTGCCTGCCATCGCTCTAGTTTTGAATGGGGACTTTTTACTTTTCAGCAAGCAGAAGGTAAGTCCATAACACACAGGCCCTAGGGGAATATTCAACCAGCATGAAGCAGAAGTAAAAAATTAGCATGTGAATTATGTCATAACTACATGCTGAAATATGGGGGATTGTCAGAACAATCAAAACAAAAATAAAAGGAAATCCGTTCCTTGTGGGGGCTATTGGGGAAATGAAAGTCCGGCACAGCGCTCATCAAGTCATGCCACACTATTTATCCTTCAACGTGTTTAAAACCGAGAGTCAGTGTGTATAGCTAAATGATGGTAACTTTACTTAAAGCGTAGTGTAATAACATGGTCACAACCATGTCATAACGTGTTATGTCAGCTGGCATATCATGTCATATCCTGGTAATAAAATATGGTCATCACACTGTAGTTACACATACAATTACTTGCATAACTAGCATGGTCTCACTTTGTCAATGCAGTCAATACTTGACAATACTTTCTCGTGCTTTTTTCTTCTTGGATTCTTAGAAATTCAATTGATTCTTGAATTGCTAGTAGAAATGATTATGACCACTTGAAGCAGTGTGAAACAATTGTTTGTACTCTATGACTCAGCAAGAACCCACTAAGCAGTATGGATATTCAATGATTTGCACATCATTGCATTCTGTTTTTGGGGAAACAGGATTGTAGTTGGTTTTGGACCTAACGTTCATAGCTTCTGGAACAGCACCATACCCATCAGCTGGTCACACTGGTCTCTTTTCACAGGTTCAAAATGTATACTACACTGTGCCCTAAACCCCAGCCAGTCGAGATTGTGGTTTGCTAACCAAGGGGGCACATGGATGTCAGTCATGTTCTTAGTGGTCATATGCCATCTGTTTCACTTCTCTAAACCTCATTCTTCCCAAATGTGTCCCCTTATGGCTCTGTTATTTTAAAGAAACGTCAAGGGCTGGCCACCACTATTTAATAGTCAAGGGCTAGCCACCAATATTTAATAGTCAAGGGCTGGCCACCAATATTTTATAGTCATGGGCTGGCCACCAATATTTAACAGTCAAGGGCTGGCAACTTA
>JACXGK010013750.1:0-12487 GCA_016801125.1 Novumbra hubbsi
CACTACTGGTAGCATGAGGCGGTACCTGTCACTACTGGTAGCATGAGGCGGTACCTGTCACTACTGGTAGCATGAGGCGGTACCTGTTACAACTGGTAGTATGAGGTGGTACCAGCAGCCTATCCAGGTTGCACAGGCAGTCCAGCTCTTCCAGAATGGCACATTGTATCATGGAGAGGTTTGCTGTGCCTCCTATTACAGTCTCAGGAGCATAGAATAGATACTAGGAGGACGAGCCGTTACACAAGGAGAGCTGGACTGGCCATCAAAGGGCATATACTACTGGTGTGCATGTTTCTGACCAAACTGTCAAAATCCGACTCCGAAACTCTCTAGTTGGACCTGTGCTAAAAGCCCAGCACCATTCAGCTTGTTTGGCATTTGCCAGAGAACACTAAAGAGCAGGTGCCTGAGTACATGTGACCAACGTGAAAGAACAGCCGTGGTGAACAGTACACAGCCTGCAACATCAGCCAGCATGACTGGTTTGGCGGGGGGTCGGCGATGGTCTGGGGAGGCATATTCTTGGATGGTCGCACAGACCTCCACATGCTAGCCAACAGTACCCCGGCTGCTGTAAAACCTGCTGGGGTAGTGGGCCTAGGGTTCTTCTTGGTGCAGGACAGTGCCCGGCCTCATGTGGTCAGTGTGTAGGCAGGTCGTGGATGACTGTCCAGTTGCTCACTGATGCCCTGATCCAAGTCTGGGAGGAGATCACCCAATCCACTGTCTCATCAGGAGCATGCCCAGATGTTGTCAGGAGCAGGGACGTGCCCAGGGGGGGCTAAGGTTGCCCAGGCAACAGTCCATATGCCCTCCTTGACTCAAGTTGAAAGGGTGAAAAGTCCGGTGGTTTGCCTTTTTTCAGGTCAGAGCAACGGCCCCTCAACATTCCTCTGCATGTCCCTTGTCAGGTGTGCATACAGGCCCGTGGGTTAGGAACACGCTACTGAGTCACATTATGAGTTACCTTGATGAAATTCACACAAGTTGGAATTGCCTTTGATTTCAATTGTTTACTTACATTTTTGTTGTGATTTTGAATCCAGCCTTCAATCAGTTGGTGATTTTGGTTTTCATTGACTGTTATTATGTATATATGTTGTTCTCAACGAATTAACCAATGTACAGTATATATTTTATTCTTAAATATATTTTGTTCATAAAGACCATGTGTGATTTCAATTTTACCTTTATTTCTTTGATCAGTGTAGTATACCCACACCATCCTGTTTTTGGGATATGCAAACAGAACTTAAGGGGTTATATTCACTGAAAGCTGAAAACCCTGGACAGTTATTTAAAAAGAGATAATAAAATAATCTGCCACGTATGTCCTATCAAATAAAAGGCATAGTTCAATGCTTGACAGTTAGGTTATGTCACATGGCTGGTTTAGAATTACACAAAGCTCTAGAAATCTGTCCTAATACACACTCAACATCGGGCCATGCTAACCTAGTAGCACAAACATTGTATACGCATTCAAATAACTTTTCTATCAGCTTTTAAATGACCTAACCAACCTCTGGAATGAGTTTGGATGTATCATGCTGTAATCACGATTGGTTACGAAGCGTATTTGGACCTTTTCTATCCCACAACCACTGCATGTAGGTTGAATAAAGACATGCTGCAGAAATGCTAAGTCTGCCTTAATCTTTGTATAAACTCACATAAATGAACATACAAAAACACACAAATGCAAACACATTTGAAAAAGCAACAAAAATAATAATGAATAATTTAGAAGCATGAAACAATATGAATTTATGAGAGAATTCTGCAGATCAGCATTTGTAAACCTAATAAACTGAACTGACAAGGTTGATATACCATAGTCGACAAGGATTGGATGGTAAGTGCTTTGTGTTTGATAGATCTACTTTGTGTAGATTTGCAAGACAAATCTCAATATTCTTGTCTGGTGCTTTAATGGGCTATAATTAAAACATAAAGTGATGAAATCGTGACGTGGCGGATACAAGTGTGAAATTTGGTACTGAATTTCTTTGAAGAGTATGAATGGATATTAGATGTTGGATTCCCATTATTGGAGCATATATTTAGAAATTAGTATTTTTTTTTATAAATAATCACTTTTGCTGATTAACCCTCCTGAAATTATTGTTTAAACCAGTAAATAAGACAAAAAGTTGCCTCTTCAACGCATGTTCAAGTCAGAGACTGTTCTACATAAAGAAAGCTCCCTCTAAATCCCAACATAAGCTAAGGACACTATATGAGCTTGGTTTATTGGCATTATTATGTATTATATTTAGCACAGCACATTTGAGTATGTATGTGGTTTCATGGACAGATACACTACCATTCAAAAGTTGGGCATCACTTAGAAATGTCCATGTTTTCGAAAGAAAAGCATTTTTTTGTCCATTAAAATATAATTAAATTGATCAGAAACAAAGATGTTGTTGATGTTGTGAATTACTATTGCAGCTGATTTTTAATGGAATATCTACATACGCAAACAGTGGACCATTATAAGCAACCTTCAGTCCTGTGTTCCAGTGGCATGTTGTGTTTGCGAATCCAAGTTTATCTATAACTAAATATACTTTTGCAGTTATGTTAGCACAGCTGAAAACTGTTGTGCTGATTAAAGAAGCAATAATACTGGCCTTCTTTAGCCTAGTTCAGTATCTGAAGCATCAGCAATTGTGGGTTGGATTACATACTCAAAATGTCTAGAAACAAAGAACCTTCTTCTGAAACTCAATGGTCTATAGTTTTTCTATGAAATGAAGGAGATCCCACAGGACACCATATGCCATCTCATCAAGAGCATACCCAGAAGTTGTCAGGAGTGCACAAAGGCATGAGGGAGCCATACACACTACGGAGTCCCATTGTAAGTTGCCTTGTTGAAATACACGGAAGCTAAAACAGCCTGTGATTTCAATTGTTTACTGTGATTTTTTAGTGTGAGTTTGAATCCAGCCTTGTGATTTAAGTGTTCTCTTAATTGACACTTGCGAAATTGTCAATTTGGACATTGCTTGTGTAGAGAAATTCTGAAACCTCTGCATTTCTAACTAATTAAGCAGCCATTTATCTATTACAATAGCAGGCAGTATTTCAACCTATACACAACTACTTGAAGCTGTCAATCAAAACACTTCCTTCTATTAATCTTAAAGTGTCCCTGATACAAAAGAAATAAAGAGCATCTAAGAAATTATAAATTCTCTTTTAATAAAAACATTCTTCTGCATCACTGTTAGCAAGCATTGCAAATTCAACATATATTTTTTATTGTGAACATTATCCATTGTATGTGTAAATGTTTGAACCAAATTTCATGCTTGCATCCGCTTACGTTTTCTGTTAGTCAAGGCAGTAGGGAACAGACCTCTACTGTATCTCCGTGTACGCCTACTAGGCTGTACAGCGGTATTTCTCCCTATAACCACGGGTCTCCGTTCATTCTAACGCATTGCATGAGCACCGTTTACAATGGATTCCTCTGTATCTTTCTGCTAATGTTGATTACATACAGAATAGCCTAAGCGCATGGCATGCTGCTTAAATACACCTTAGTCATTTAACTGGAATTCAGTGGTAGAAAATAGTCGTCTTGAAAGACAGCGCGAGAGAGTGACATGGGCTAATAAGCCTGTATGTTGACTGTAGAACAGAAACGTAACATTTATTGTAATTTAATTCAATGGAAATACGTCGGAATGTTTGGTAATACATTAACAAATAAAAAACACCTTAAGGTAACTTAATTACCGCTATCGTCATTTGTCTGTTTAGGCGGAAAACCGAGAGACTTAGAAGATGGGATTCCTCCACCAGCTACATCTTCTGTTATGGAAGAATGTGTCTTTGAAGAGGAGAGGACCGGTAAGAAAACCGCTTTGATATTTATAGATGATAATTATAAAATTGAGACATTTGGAAATATGGGCCTTTTGCTTGGCTACTGCCTGTTTACTCCGGGTTGGAAAACATCGACCGATGGGAGTGCGAGATGAGACGGGCGTCGGTCTACAAAGAATTCAGTTGCTTCTGTATTTCCTGTAGGTTATTTGAGATTCGCATGATATTCAGAACCATCATTAGTTCCGTGTTTATATCGCCCCAACACTTAAACCCGACCCTATATATTATCCATAAATGTCACTCATTGATATTTTCTAAAATTGTTGATCAATTTGCGCTGCAATGTTACGTTAGCCTACTTGTAGCAGCGGGTTTTACTAGTCGTGCACAGAAGACAGAACAGGTTGTTGTGTTTCCACAAACAAGAATTCGTCAGTGCTTGTGCAAGCTATGTTTAGAACCACCATATTAACAACATATTTCTATTGTCGTGAAAAGGTATTTGCTAAAAGCGTATTAAAGTTATAATTTTAAATGAGAAAATACTAATACTAATAGTTCAAATTGTATAACCTGCCTCAGCATTCGCTTCTATGCATTATATTGTGGCGTTTGATGTTACACTTGCCTCACATATAACCTTGGTTGTCTAACTGATGGGGCATGCGGAATGAGGACAGCTGAAGTCTGAAAAGGATGTTCTGATTTTACCATCCTGGAGGTACATGCATTAGGGAGGGGCGTTTCTGAGCTCACATAGAGGCCAGGTAATCTGGCCCTCGTTTCTTTGCAAAACATTTCCCTACAAAAATAAAATGCCATGAGGTAAGACTTTCTTTAGAGAGGCCCTTACAGATACAAGACCAGAAACACAGGTTATTGAAAGCACTTTAATTATTCTAAGTAGTTACTGTAAACTTGACTTATTTTGTTTCTACACATGTTGATTTCTTAAACCAATGTGCCTGAATAGACCACATTACTTTCTTTGTGCGCCCTGGCAACAGATATATATATAATGCTACAGTGTTACAGGCTGAAGTCAGATTAGTATTTCTGCAGCGCTTGGCAGACCTTGAGCAATGATGTAGCGGCCTCAGAATGACAGATACAGAATATTATATTATTTTGTTTCAACCTTCTGTGGTATGTACAGGACTCCGGACCCCTCTGATACAAACTTATTAGGCAAGTGCCACCTCTACCTCAGCCTACTCCATGACATCTTTTATAGACTGCTCAAAAAATAAAATGAACACGTAATCATCATAATATAACACCAAGTCAATTAAACTTCAGGTATATACATTTGTGCAGTTAGGAAGCATTGGGAATTAATGTCACCTGTTCTCTTGCAAATTGAAGTGACAACCAGTGCAATAGAGAGGAATCAGCAACACAATGCCCAAAAACAAAATGGTTTTGCAGGGGGTGGCTACAGACAATTACTCTCTACTTATCCGTCCTGACTGATTCTTCTCTAGTTTAGCATTTTGCTAGTGTCCTTGTCACTACTGGTAGCATGAGGTGGTACCTGCAACCTATTCAGGTTGCACAGATAGTCCAGCTCCTCCAGGATGGCACATCCATACGTGTCCTCGCAAGAAGGTGTGCTGTGTCTCCCAGTACCGTCTGAAGAGCCTGGAGGAGGACCAGGAGACAGGGCGTAAAATAAGGAGAGCACATTCTTTTTCAGATGAGAGCAGGTTTTCACTAAGAACATTTTACAGGCCTAAAAGAGTCTGGAGACGCCGTGCTGAACGTTATGCTGCCTGCAACATCATCCAGAATGACCGATCTGGCGATGGGTCAGTGGTGGTCTGAGGAGACATATCCATATGCCAGCCAACGACACCCAGACGTCTGTTGATGAAAGACCTTACGCTGGTGCAGTGGATCCCGTGTTCCTCCTGGTGCAGTGGATCCCGTGTTCCTCCTGGTGCAGTGGATCCCGTGTTCCTCCTGGTGCAGTGGATCCCGTGTTCCTCCTGGTGCAGTGGATCCCGTGTTCCTCCTGGTGCAGTGGATCCCGTGTTCCTCCTGGTGTAGTGGATCCAATGTTCCGCCTGGTGCAGTGGATCCCATGTTCCGTCTGGTGCAGGACAATGCCCGGCATCATGTGAACAGAGTGTTCCGGCAGATTTTGGATGACAAAGGCATTGATGCTATTGACTGACCCTCACATTCCTTAGATCTGAATCCAATTGTGCACCTCTGGAACATTATTTATCAGTGCATCGTCGATTCATGCAAGTAGCGCCATAGGCTGTCAAGGAGCTTTTCTGATCCCCAGGACAGGAAATCACCAGGACACCATCCTCCATGTAATTTGGAGCATGCCCAGTGGTTGTTGAGGGTGCAAACAGGGAGGTGGGGGCCCTACACATTACTGAGTCACATTATGATTTGCCGAGATTAAATGCACGCCAGTTTTTTGGGGCAATTTACATCTCCACTATTAACCTGCAGTCTGGTATATATCTCACACTGGTCACCCCTTTACCCGTAAAAGGTCTAAGGCCTTCTTGGGATTTCAAAATCCATCCAACTTTTGACCTCTCAGGAGGTCATTGTTTATAGCAGAATGATGTCCTTCATATTGTTGATTCTCAAAACCCTTAACTAGAAGAAGGATAAATTAGATAACATTGGTTGAGAAGACTCCATGAGTATATTGGTGAAAATGTGTGAAGAGAATATAAAAACGTATGTTAACATTTGAAACAAATAGTATACTACAACAGCTAGGCAGTTTTATATCACATTTGCACATCCCCAGGGGTTTACAACAACAATGCCTTTTTTATTGTATGACAATATAACATAATAAACAGAAAATATTAATTATTTCTTTCAAAAGCTATAGAATATTCACCAAAAGTGTACATTTGGGGTCCCTTTATCAGTGTGGTGGAGTACTTTATACAAAAATGTGATTTATATCTGGGCCTAAATTTGACCCCTTTTTGGACTAAATCTTGAAATAGAGTTTTTGTGGTCAAGATCTGGAAGACTTCTACTTTACAGAAATACACAAACGACTCTCACAAACGATTCTCTATTCTCTATGTCCAATTTAAAAACGTACTATCAAACTGCCATCTGTTCACATACAACCTGTCTGTACATGTCACTCAATATCAGGGGAGTGAAATTAAATGAAGGGCTGGATTTGTGTTGTAATTTGTTAACCAGAAATAATTTGCAGGCCAGAAAAGGGTAATAATGTCTAAATGACTTAATTTCAAATTCAGATGTATATGAATGGACTGGGGAGTTATGTTTTACTTCCCCTCAAAACCTTGTATTCCCTACTATGGGAATTCCACCACCGCTCTATATAGTGGAAGTAGATTTCTTTTCCCCTGGCAATTGTGTTCTTTGTACTCTTAGAGAAGCCTAATTACATGAGAATTAAGCATTGCATTATTTTGGCGATGTGTTTTATTGGAAAGTATGGCCAATGCATGATTTAACGGAGCGTTTCAATGTTGGTCCATTGGTCCAATCATTAAATGTCTCCCCTCACAACCCTTAAATGACCACAATAACTAGGACATGGTTGATGATACAATTCCTCTTCTATCACCTGTGATTGTGCCCTTGATCAAGGCATCAAGCAGAATAACTGCTTTGTTACTTTTACTTTATTGTCACTCAACCATATATTCAACTGCAACAGTGGGTGAACGTCCTGGGTGGAGTTCCAACAACATAGCAGAGAAATACAATAAAAATTTGATTTACACAAAAAATATTTACTCAATTACACATCTTATTATTCGATAAAATATGCACCCGGTTGTATGCAATAAAATACACTGTACACTGTGCCCCCCTCCCCATGTAATCTATGTAAATATGTTCTGTGAAGTTCTGTGTTGAAATATATAAAGTTCTATAGAGTTCTGCATTGACATTCAGCTGTCGGTTGGTATTCATTTTCCTGTGGGTTATTAAGAGAGGTGTGAGTGCAGTGTGAGGTTATAAAATGCAGTACTGTTATGTGTCGTAAGTGATCAAGAGTTTAGGAGTCTGATTGGTTGGGAGAAGGAACTGTCATGAAGTTGGGTAGTGGCGGTCCTGATGCTGCGATACTGTCTACCTCATGGTAGCACCGAGAGTAGCCCATGGCTGGGTGTCTGAGGTCTCCAATGATCCTCCCAGCTGAAGTCTGATATGTCTGGCACCAAGGCTTTCCGATTAAGGGCAGTGCAGTGGCCGTACCAGGCAGTGATGCAGCCAGTCAGGATGCTCTCTACGGTGCTGGTGTAGAACCGTGTGAGGAACTTACTTAGCCTTCTCCAGAAGAAAAGGTGCTGGTGAGCCTTCTTTACAACGGCCTCGGTGTAGACGGACCATGTCCCTCCATGACGTGGACACCAAGGAACTTAAAACTGCTGAATCCACTGGTGCTCCATTGATGGTTATGGGGATGTGTTGGTTGTTTGTTGGTTGTTTTCTTCTGAAGTCCACCACAAGCTCTTTGGTCTTACTGATATTGAGGGAGAGGTACAGTAGTGTTACAGTATAGTATAAAACACATCAGCGCCACTTATCTGAGCAGCTGGGTGGGTGAGCAGTTGTTTGAACAATGTATCAAGTCATTGTTCTTTGATATTTAGGCTGAATTGCGTTTTGAATGGGGTTCAGTTTGGGGCCTGGTAGCAAGGTGGCTAGAGATGTTTATCTGTAAACAACAACCAGGAGAGTAAACATGATTCAGGACATGAACACTTAGTCTCCATTGCTACATGAAAAATGTTGCCTACCTATGAAGCACTCTAGAAGGCTCCAGAACAAGTCAAGCCCCAAAAACATGCGTTGTGACCGGGCTCCAAACTGCTCCAGCTCCAGTCAATCACAGACTATGGACGGTTTTGAGGGAACAAAAAGCTAAATGATGTTTAGCCATTTATCCCGTATAGAGAGAGGCAAAGGCACAAAAGGGAAATCTAGTATCTTGGACAAAAAGGTCTAAGGCAAGAAACGCTGCTCTAATCCTGTACACAGGAATATCAACTAAATAACTGCAAGAAACGGTTTAGTAGTGTCCTTAGTTTTTTTTAAATGTCTGTGTTCTTTACTTTTTTTTAATGGCCAGTCTGAGATATTGCTTTTTATTTGCCATTTTGAGCCTGAAATCAAAGCAACAATTGCTTATACTCCAGATACTTAACTAGTCTAAAGAATCCCCTTTTTTGTATGCAGCTTTCTACAAGTTCTTCAGTTTCCGCTGTAATCAAACCCACAATTGCTGACGCTTCGAATACAACTAGTCAAAGAAAGCCTGAATTGTTCTTTATTCAACCCCACTGTTTTCAGCAGTGCTGATATAATAAGCATTAAGGGTTTTCTAGTAATCAATCGGAATTGCTAATCTTGGATTAGCAAACCCAATGTGAAAGGACATTTCTCAGTGACCCTAAAGGTTTGAACCGTAGCGTACATGTATAAAGAATTACAGCAACACTGTAAAGAGCTGCTTAGTATTCATATAATTTAGCTGCAATGTGTCAGGACAACAAGGATGTGACTCGTTCCAGAGTGCAAAGGTAGATTTTTAACCTTGTCGTTCTTGGGACTTGAACCTGTGACAGGTACTGTCCCCGATTCTCTAACTCCTCCTCCTTTGATGGGTGGTTGTCAGACAGGGCTGTCCAGTCAGCCCTAGCGACCATCGTGGTTGTTCTCCACATCCCATGTGCACCAGCAAACACGTCCTGGTAGAATGAGCAGTATGATGAGACATTGGCAACAACTTGGCGTGATGTGCTGAAGACATTTCTTTATGTTCAACTATCCATTGGTTGTGTTGACGGACATGACGGACATAACGGGCATTGACGGACATAAAGGGCAATGACGGACATAAAGGGCAATGACGGACATAATGGGCAATGATGGACATAAAGGGCAATGATGGACATAACGGGCAATGACGGACATAACGGGCAATGACGGACATAACGGGCAATGACGGACATAACAGGCAAAGAGAGACATAACGGGCAATGACAGAAATAACGGGCAATGACACACATAACGGGCAATGACGAACACATTTCCAATTGTAAGGCCAAAAAGTTTGGGTTTTATATGGTTAAAATAAGAGAAAGCATTTGATAGACTCAGCTGGATTGTAGTCAAACATTGGAGGGTTTGACCAATGTATATTCTAAATTACCTGCTTTAAATCCTAATGACCTAAAGTGCTGTTTTTAGTAAATCAATAAACAGGTCTTTTTAGAGAGCGCAATAAATTTCCTTGCATTTTTCAGCCTTTCCATTCACAGCAGATGGGAATTTTCTTAAGCATCTTTATTTTTGAAATCACACTTGGTTCATTGTTCTAGACAATTCTTGGTTTTATCCATCATCCATCATAATGTCTTTGCAGACCAAATCCTTTTCGTGAGCTATTTTTAACTCTGGTTCCCCTTAAGAGATCGCGCCCAGAGTCCGTCCCAAATAGAACCTTATTCCCTTTATGATGCACTACTTTTGATCGTGGGGCCCTAGACCGAAGTAGTTGACCACATAGGGAATAGGGTGGAAAACAGAATGCAGGATCAATTAAGATTCCCTTGAGCACACAGTGGGTTGCCAGAGACTAATAATAGTTAGAGCAACATCATCCTGTGGGTTTATTATTGCGCTGGCCTGCAGTAGCTCTGGAAGACGTCTGTAGCAATAGCCTAGAAGAGTGATGGGTTCGGGGAACGGGCTGATCAGCATTTTGTTAGTAGCAGGAGCGAGCCTTGGTCTGTATCTTAAAGAGCAAGTCTTACTGATGGATGAAAATTGGAATCATTCCCATTGGCTTTGGTCCAAATGGCCCCCTTTTTAAAAAATCTGTATAGGGTTCTTGTCAAAATGAGTGCACTATATGGACTAGCAGGGCATTACGTAGGTGTGTCCACTATAACAGGGCACATTTTATGGACCGGACAATTTTTATGCGACGAGTTAATCATTTACAAATGTTTATTGCGAGTTTGAAATTGCCTGTTGTTCCGGAAAGGTCTTTATTTGCATGACAACCAACCAACACCACTGTGTCAATACAGTAGATCATTATGTTTTTTGCTGCCTGACAGTCCCCCATACAAAAAGCCTAACCCTAACCTTGTGCCTTGTTCCAAAGGGAAAATATCGTATGCAGAAGGGTAATGCAAATCATGTATTAACCTAATCCCGTTGCCGTTTAGCAGATTTAAACAAATACGACTCTAAAATAAAAAAATTAAAGGTGAATGTCCATTTCTCCTTTTTTCTGAGAATGCCCTTAGTGCTGTATTAACTGGAGAATGTGAAGCTTCCTGGCTGACCTGGTCCCCAGGCCTTTGAACGCAGCTCATAGGAGCCTGGCACAATAACAGCTCTTTGAAAAAGGCCTTAGTGGAAGTAATCACATCGTTCTGTGGAAGTCACCTTCCACAAGAGTTTAGTTATGTCAACAAAGTTAACAAACACTTGATGTCCATTATAATCTCTTGAAGTAGGTACTTCTTATTTACAAAATATACATAGACAGAAATGCTATATAAAGGGTTGTCCCCAGTTAGAGAGCTCACAATTTTCCACTCACAATAAACAGTATTTCTACTTGCAATATGACAGCTCAGCTGTGCTGTACATTGAGCCGTCTCACAACGTTACAGCACAGCAATTGGTGCTTTGGATGGACAGCATGTGGGTGAAGGGAGAGGATTGGTTGTTTGGTAGAACTGGTAGATTAAAACAATGCCCATTGAGCCTGGAACTTTCTTAAGGGCCAGAGAAGATTGTAACGCCCTAGGGAGGAAGGGTCTAGGAACAAGGTGAATACCTGCCATACAAGCAGAGACAGTCAGTGGACCGGTGGACCTTTCTGTAATGTGCTGTTAATAGAGAGCATAGCCAACACCTAGAGAGGGAGGACGAGCGACAGACAGAACGAGAGAACGGTCAAATCCCCGCCCTGCGTCTCCCTCCCTGAGCGCCTTGCCCACCCTCACTGCCCGCCTGGTGCTGCATCAACATTGACCTAGTTCAGGCTGCCAGGCGCTCAGCTGCCCTGAATGATTGGACGACTGTGGGCCTGGCCGGGCAGAGCTGCCCGCACGCCGCGTATCTATGGAGACAACGGAGACGAGAGGGAGGGAGGGAGGGAGAGAAAGAGGGTGCAGCAGAAGGGAAGCAAGAGGTAAGGGAAGAAAGAGAGAGGCACAGTGGTACTACGGAAACCAGAAGAGGTAGCGAGAGATCGAGAGAGAGAGAGAGAGAGAGGGAGAGAGGGAGAGAGGGTTGCGTTTGCGGGAGAGCTGGAGTCACCCGGCAGATACAGGAGCAAGGGGGAGCCGCTGAGAAAAGCGGCAACTGTCAAGCCAATGAATTATACAAGCTTTCTGTGAACTCTAATGGACTAGCACTGCGGTAGCTTCTAGATGCTTGGCATGTCAGACGTAAGCTTCCTCTTAATCTGATCTCTACACAGGGAATCAAGACAGGAGAGAGAGGGAGGTCGGTTAGGAAGAAACAATGTGGTGTTGACATAATTCTGATGTAGCAATTGCTGTAACGGATGCCCTAACTATGTTTATAACACGTGTCTTGGTAACGGATGCCCTAACTATGTTTATAACACGTGTCTTGGTAA
>JACXGK010013751.1:0-12487 GCA_016801125.1 Novumbra hubbsi
GCCTGCGCTACACCCTATTCCCTGGGTTTCTAGCCTGCGCTACACCCTGTTCCCTGGGTGTCTAGCCTGCGCTACACCCTGTTCCCTGGGTTTCTAGCCTGCGCTACACCCTATTCCCTGGGTTTCTAGCCTGCGCTACACCCTATTCCCTGGGTTTCTAGCCTGCGCTACACCCTATTCCCTGGGTTTCTAGCCTGCGCTACACCCTGTTCCCTGGGTTTCTAGCCTGCGCTACACCCTATTCGCTGTATAATGCTCACGGTAACTTGTTTAATGTGACATCTGGGGGGACAGGATGAATGAGGAGTTCATTTCCTCTTAGATTTACTAATCGTCCTGTTTGCACTGTTGCGCAATGTAAGCGTGGGTCAAATTCTTCCATGTGAAGTCATCATACCAGTGTCCACTTGTAAAGGGTGAGTCGCGTTTGGCTGATCAAATTACATTGGATGAAAAGGTGACTTCTACGCTGTGTTCTGTGTGGCCTGCTCTAGGCTGGCATGACCATGTTTCCTGCCTTATCTAAAGCCAAGCCCATCTCTGTACACACATGCTCAGATAGGCCGGGGGTGATGTTACAACATTTTGTAGGATATGATTAAAGGAGGTGTGAGGGAGGCAGAACAACTAGTACATCGGACGGATTTCTTCCTGGTTCCTAATCCCTCTTTAGTTGTGTAGGAGGACACTTCAGACAAGGTCTCAAGCCACACCACAGAGCTAACCTCTGACTTTTTTAACCTCAATCCCACATCACCACATCAACAGGTAGGCTTTCTATCTACGTCTGGTGGTATAGTGTGTGTGTGTATAAATATGCACATTCTGGCATGTCTGTCTGTTTAAGGCTAGCTCCAGTGCATATTGGAAGCATTCTTCAGTATGTCTGAAAATATAAAACATTTTCAGCTGTTAAGCCCTTTTTTTCTCAACAGAAAGTCAAATGTGAAGATATAATAGTAGCCTTAAGTGTTCTGCTGGCATGATGACATGTACCCACAACTCTACTTCTGGGAGGTTCCCAATGAAATGGCTCTGTGCGCTATTTAGCTCTTTAGGGCAGGGTTTTTCAAACCCTGCAAATTAGTTTTTTGAAGATATTCAGGAATACCCCCGCCATGCAATCTATTATTCTGTTATTATTGTTGGCTATACCTGCGGAAAATACAATATATGATCAATCTACCACCATAGACTGACTTATTTTTTCTATCAATTTGCTTGTTTTGTCTGTAGATGTTGTTCAATTATTTCTTCTGTTTTAGTTGATGGGCGCTGAACTAATCACTTACTGATTAAATAAATGAATTGTGATATTAGGAGAACAGCATTTACATAAATAAACTAGGACTGGGGAAGTTTAGCGTGTTAAAATAGTGAACGCAGCACCTTTTTTGCATGAATCACAAACACTATAGCCTCTGTTTTAACCACTTACTGTTGTGACAGCTATTGTGAGTTAGTGATGAGATGTTTGGATCTACTGACCTTTGAATCTTGTTCAGAAAAATGAAATAAGATTTTGTTATTTTGTTCATTCACCTGCGGTGCTAGGTGTCCTACGTTTAATAGCAAATGCTGAAAAAAGTATTCTAAATGTAGAACTCTTAAAGCATCCATTACATCTATAAATTACAGTAGGCTGGCTTCTGAAAATACATAGTTAGACTGGGTCTTTGGTAAAGTCGTTCTTCATTTTTGTCACGTTACAGTGGCATACGTACTCTATCGTTTTGAGCAAATTGAGCTCAAATGTATTGAACGTAAGAAAATAAGACCATATATGTAATATTCTTTCAACCCAAAGCAAGGTTAACTACAAATATTTTATCGTATGCAAATATGAAATTCAATCGTATTAAAAAATTGATTCAAACGTGGTAAAAGTGAACTTTACTCAATAAATGGATGGTTAACATGTAAGTATGAACAAAATTCACTGATGTTTCATATTGCCGGCACCAGTGCCGGCCCAGCCATTTGGGGGCCCTGATTTCTGGGCCCCCTCTCCCCTAGTGGTTTGGGGCTCACAAGCAATCTGGGGCCCCCTGGCGGATGGGGGTCCTAAGCGGCCACTTATGTTGCTTATGCCTAGAGCCGGCCCTGGCCAGAAGTATGTGTAGTTTGTACATTTTAAATATGCTTTCATCAGATATGTTACAAGAACATTACTATAGTGCTGTCCCATTCATATTGATAGCATGTTGAGCCCTTGCAGCCTCTTGCATTTAATCACTTATTAGGTGACGTCAATTAGGTCTGAGGGTTTAGGGGGGGACATTGGGATTGGGCCCTTAATGCTTTGTAGTTGTTATAATGTTACTGCATATAATGGATGGGAATTACTACTCTGTAGTTTTGTTTACAGTTCACAAGATGAAATATGTTTGATTTAAAATATACTTCATTGTGTTTATTGCTTTATTATAGTGATTCTACCACATGTAAAAATAATATTTAATCACAGCAAATTGAATTAGTTACTTAATTAGTTACTTTTTTTATCGATTCCCAGCCCTAAAATAAAACAAAATCTTTCAGTAAAGGTAATTTCCCTGGCAATGCACAATGTCTTTGGTAAGGCTTATGAAGTGCATTCGCCTTACATTTCCTTGCATGAGTTTAGGTAGAAGGTTCACTGTATTGGGCAAACTCCAATATGTCAAACATAGTTCAATATGCTGTGCCATGTACCCCTACATCAAATTATAAAGGCCTAAACCCTATTATATAGTCGTATGTCATTTTTGAAGCCTAGGCAGTACTATATGGGCCTACATGTGCCATGGGCTCATTGTGTTTGTTTTTACATAAAAAAAGACCCTAGTGCCTTAGTAATGTTGGGAAGAATAAGAAGCTCACTTGAATTTATGTATGTCTTAAATCAATTTATATGGAATTTATGTATGTCTTAAATACATTTATATGGTATTTATGTATGTCTTAAAATGCAGATTAGGCCACTGTGCAGTAGTTACTTTTGACTGTTGTCAGCAGTCTAAGCAGGTGTGTTTCATCTGTATTTGGACTGGGGTTTTTACAGTATCTCATAACATTTCTTGGCAAGAAATATGTTTCAGTTTTTCAGCAGTGTGGGTGCATGCTTCATTTGGCCTGACATAGAATAATTTTTCTTGTTTGTCATTCCATTGGATTTGTTTTTTTGACATTGAAATAAGATATTGACCATGCTTAATGAAGTCTGAAGAGGCAACCAGGGACCACAAATATCACTTTTATTTAGTTAAGTCAATATGCTATTCGAAAGAGGCAATTAGGCATTGTGGGTCTTTCGGGACTTCACGGCGGCTGCTTTGAGCTGTGTAATGGAGGTCTGGTTCCTTACACGCTTTTAGTATTCCACCCTGGACTTGCTGCTGGGTCATTGCGCATGGTCAAGCGATCGATCACTAAGCTATAGGGAAGTTAATTATGGCTTTTTGTTTTCTGCACTCATGTTGCCTAAAATAGTCCAGAGGATAGAAGGATTGGGAGAAAAGCTTTTTAAATCTGTGCCAATATTTAGCGTGTATTAAGCATCCCGCATAAGGTACTATGAGCTTTAGTGTGTTTGCCTTGTGGCTAAAGAGGACCTGTAAGAGTAGTTCTAGTTTAATTGTCAAATATAACATTATGTAATAATGGTAGGGTGTGAAATGTAGTACAAATGTACAACCTTTACCTAAATTCAAAGTAAGGGGAGTAATGGTATGCTGGCATTCCATTTATAGTAAGTGTCTTGCTTGAGGCAGCTCACTGCTCCAAAGAGCTGCAGATTTCCCAGGCTTTTATTTTATTGAAGATGGAGCAATCAAGAATTTGAACTGCTCCTTCACTGAGACAGCCTACCTCTAATGTATAATTAAATCTATGCTCTGGTTTTTCCCTCCACGTTTCTTTGTTCAACGAATGTGACCTGGTTAACGCGAGTGTCAGTCGGCCTCGTGAAGCTGCCTTTCCCCAATTTTTCTTCTCTACCTCCTGGTTGATTGACGCTCCAATCCGTCGTCGGCCACGGCGTAACATTAATTCAGTCAGGTGACTAGAGTAATTGTCTACTGTTTGTAGCTGGGGGGCGAGGGAGACGGTTTACATAAAGGACTGAGTTTGATTGGCTTCTCTCTTCTCCCTGGATGATGGGCACGAGGCACAGGTTGGTTGTCATGAGAAACTGAGAAGTGCCACAGTTCTGTCTCCACTGTGGCTTTTATAATTGGCGCTTGTGCAGACATCACGTATCATGCAAAGTGTTAGAAAATTGTTCTCTGACATCTTCACTCGGTTTTCACTTGGCCTGAGCTGCTAGACTTGACTCTTCTACCGTTTAATTTGAAGACCTTTTCATTCCCAACTTGCCACCACATTGACTATTCCCTTCTGCAGACACAGCTTAGCTGCTCTCTGGACAATAATAAAAGCTTAGAGGACCGGCTGGAGTATCAAGTCACTGACTGGACAAAACATGGATGTGACCTAGCTGGCATTGGCGAGCGTGCGGTCAGTGTTTTTCTTGGCAGAGCCAGAGATGCAGAGGATTTAAATCATTAGGAAAGAGGATTTGGATTTGACCCTGGTGAAGTCAGACTGTGCTCAGCAACCAGTTGGTAGCTGGCTAATAGTGATTACAAATGGTCATTGTTTTGCTCAATTTCTTGAACCTCTGAGTTTTTGGTAAGGAGATGTTAATTCATCCCAGTTTTGCGGTCAGATGAAGGGGGATGACCAGGGTAGGGGGTACATCGGTGCCAGCTTATATGATGACACTGGGCGTCATATGGGAAGCTCCTTATGCCAGGCAGATCTATTTTAAGGATCTGTTTATTGCAATCATTTTCCTTAAATATTGTCTATGAGCTCCTTTTGATTTCGAAGACTAAAACGTTTTTATTTTATCTACACTTTGTAGCAGGCATTGTTGTGAATGTAACTAAATGCTTGTACACATACAGTCTTTCAAATAAAATAACGGTACTTCAAGCATTGTAAGGGAAATACAATAACGTTAATCCATAAAAATACATTGTCAACTAAGTGAAATACAATGTAATGCGACCGCTAGAGAAAGTAACCAGTGGAAGCTTGAGGGGTATCTCTGAGGGATTGTTTCTTTTTACACACTACAAGTTCTGAAAAGTGTTGACGAAAACAGTAAGTAGAAATAGTATTTTATTGTTTGATAGTATAAACTTTCCAAAAACTCACCACAACAGCCACATTAGCGCATGCAAAATTTTTTAGAGTACCCCCCCAGTATTGCAGTGTGAAACAAAATGTATCATGTTGACTAATTTGACTACAAATAAAGGTATTTCTGATTTTATTTTGTGTGTAAATATTGTACATCTTATAATTTCTGATGGGAACCAATATTTGTCCTTGAACATTATTCAATGCAGTGATTTCCAGCCAACTGCTTTTTTTTTGCAGCGGTTACAATGCATTTGTAATCAAACAAGTTTGCTGAAGCAGGTTTGGCACAGGGATACACAATATCTTCTTACAGGCAATTCGGATTACATAAAAGGGTCTGCTTATTGAAATATCATCTGCACTTATAACTTCTTCAGTTACTTTTTTATTTTCTGAGGGCTGACAAATGGATGCTGTAGCAAGAACAGGCTGGCAAAAACAGGGACTGTCGCTGGAAAATGGGATCATCAGTCTGGTCACCTGAAACGAAATACATGAAGGTATGGTTATTACCAGACCCATGAAAAGAATGGCTGTAGAGGATGTGCAGCCATTCAGTTTATTCCCCTAGGAGCTGGATGCATTTCTCCCCCCATGACTCCACATGTTAGTGATGGGCTTTCTGAGTCATCTTCGAGCTGGCTGTCATGGCTTCACCTAAACTCAACTAGCTACATTCAACCAATATTCTGCAATATAAAGCCCCAATAGTAGTCAGCCGTTAGGACAGATTGTGAATTACACTTTCAAATGGGCGGCACCCATTTTAATTCACAAACGACCCAACGCACCCGCTGGGGAGAGATGAGGGTGAGTTGAAGAACAGAAAATAAATGACAAGGGGTATATTCACGTTGTTCTGCTTTGCTAAATGCATTTCATATAGGTATGGCAATTGTATGTAGTCTATGTCAGGTTTCCTCTTTCGTAGACACTGATAAAGGGATAGCGACATTGCTGTTTCCACATAGGCCTGTGCGTCAATCCTAGCGCACATTCCTCTCAGCTTGTCAGTCAGTACATGTAAACTTTGTGTCAATTAGTATGTGAAATTAGGCTTGTTAACGCACTCTAGTAGTGTTTACATATGTGGCTTGAGGAACGGACCAGGTTCATAATGACAAGGGCTTGTCTCTTTCTTGACCTGGATACCATGAACTCCTGGTGTTGTCCTCAAGCCATTATCCTAATTACAGTCTTTAAAGCCGGGATGATTGCCTTTTACTCCCTTTGCATGTTGGGTACTTGGCAGACGTGTAGTTTTTCTGTAAAACTACCGGATGCCGAGCAACCCTACTGAGGCATAATGCACTGCGCTGTTTCACTCAAGAAACCAGTTCATTGAGGTATTCATTTTTTCTCGTCTTGTTTTGAAAGAAAACAATTGATATAATCCTGAAGAACCGGCCTGGTTGGCATTGCTGCGGTCACTTCACAGCTAGTGTTAGTGCAGTGAAGCTGTGGTATGTACCCTTTCCTCTGGAACCTAATCACAGAGCTGTGGAAAACCAAGGGCTGGGAGGACTTAGGTAGTCCTACCTAAGATAGGATGGGAAATTTCAGAGGTAAGCTAAGATACAAATCACAGTTTTCCTCTTGCTTTAGGCAGACTGCAGACTTAGTTTGTGGAAGCATATTGGTTTTCAGAATCCGTTTTCTTCACTCTGTTCAGTGGGCTGTTTTCCAGTTTAGATTTTCTTTACAAGGAAATTGTGTGACGTCACGACTTATCTTTATGCAGCGTTTTCACCGTTGTTAATTATGTAGTTATCTTACATTTTGTCCATAAAAACACAATACTGTTTATTACAAGTAAGCCCTATTGACCAAGGCCATGCTTGGTGTGCGGTGACAAACCCAGAATAGTTTTTCTGCGTTCTCAGGAATCTTTTAAAATGTTCAATAGAATCCTACAGTGGTTCTTGCTGGTTGTTTGCCACTTGTGCCACAAAAACATCCCTGCCAATGCTGTGCAGTTTGTTAGTATTGTTTTTGTAAAAGTCTTGTCTCTGCTCGGCGGAGGTACACACTCAATATGAAACTCATTCTCTAGTTTCTTTTCACTGCTCCGGAGGAACTTGAGGGAAGGGACTTTCCAAGGGACACAAACCCTGAAATTGCTAGAAAAATATATTGTTTTCCCTGTCACGTTACCTAGTATCTCTGTATTTATTCATTGTGAAGTGTTAAGGCTTCGACCCTGCTTATCAGCATGTTTGCTTGTAAGGGTAACATCCCATTTGTCCCCTCGCACGTAACCCTATCCACACCTCTGTGTGGTGACAACAACCCAGAATACCGCAGGTTCCCATCTGGTCCCAGATGTCTGGGGGTGACTAGGCCGCTGCTTTTACCAGGCATTACAGGAAACAGATTAGTGGCCGCCTCAGGACGCGTGGTGTTTTTTGTACTTTTGGCATTCTACTTAAATGTAGTCATAGGGATTTGATTGACTTGTGATTGAAGGTTTTGGAGTAGTCAATGCTCATTCTAAAGAGAGTAGAGGTGAGACGGTCCATCCATTACCATACACACTTTCTGCCTCCCAAATTAAACCCTATTTCATATCTAGCGTACTACTCCTGACCAGGGCTAATGGGGGCCATCTAGAACACAATATGAGGCATTGTTACTGTGGTGAACAGGAGTTAATTTGGGTCCTGTCCGTCCTGTACAGGCAACTCCAACGCAGTGGCTCGGCTCTAGCTTTTTTGCCTGACGACTGCAGCTGCGGTGGAACCAAGAAGCGGTAAAAAACCTTGTTAATGTCCCTGCTTCCCCAAAGTCACCAGCCTCCTAATTACACCTCAGCCTGTTGTCTTATCTCATCCTGACACCAATGTGGCAATGTAGTGAGCCCACAGCCACAGCTCCATCTGTATGACTTAACAAGCTCCTTCACGGAAATATGTTTCAGGAGCTTCACATGTTATCCCCTAGTGGTTGTCCTGTCAACATGTATAATGAGGTCATAACCATGTTTCGTTTTTACTTTTACATTTGCCTCCTGTTGCCCAGGAGCCACGGAAGACGAGAAACCTATATCTCTTCTTTACGCTCGCTTATGTGAGTTCTGTTGGGCCCACTGTCCATTCAGAGGATTGTGGGAGGTCAAACTTCTTTGTAGATTCTGTGCTATTTGTCTAAGTAGTTTTTTTACTTTTTAACGAGTCTGTACACAAATCATCACTGAAGTTGTTTTTTGCCTCAAGGCCATATGGAATTGACTCACAGTGTGTGTGTCTCTGGAATTGTCCATCTGGAATCTGGGGGTATGTGACTGTGTGTGTTGGCCTCCTGTCTGAGTGTTTTCGGAACAGATAGACTAGCCAGACTGTGTATTATGTCTGCTCGGTGGGTCCTGAGCCTGTTTGTGTTATTGCCTGGTTCTGTTGTGCCGATGGAGCTGGCGTGTGCTTGTACATGGTGTAAGTTCGTCTCCACTCGCGTGTGTCATGAGGCTGCGTTGGCTGACCCGATTGTGACGCGTGTCCCAGCAGGAGGAATGCCAGCGCCTGAGCAAATGGAGGAGGTGCTCCCCCTGACCGTCACAGAGGAAGGGCATCACCCCGACGGGAACACGGAGGCTGACTGCGCTGCTAACTACATCCTGGCCTCCGTCAAAGAACAGGTACGAATGTTGTAACAGTATTCCAGCCCTCGACGTGATGTGGTGTCTTTATCCCCAAATGCCAATTGTATGTTGGCATTAATTATTAATCATGAATAATTGTGATGTGTTATTTTGGGGAATATTTTGTATGAAACAGGGAAAACTGGAATGTGTTGCTTAAGGATTCGACCCCTATGCTGTAGTATTTCCTTGTGTACACATATGAAAGAAGTTACCTTACCATGGCCTTGGAGTTCCAACCACTACATTTGCGTGAATATTTTCTGTATTGTAACCCCACAACACTATGGTTGTTTCAGGCATTAGTAACCAGTAACCCATTCATATTCAGAAAGCGCAATAATACTGTGGAGGAACTGCCTCAGTCACACAGATTCCTGGCTTTCATTCTGTCAATCAGCTGTTCGTTGCACGTAAAATGTATGATGGAATCAATAATCTGATACTTTGACTTGCTGTTATGACGTCTTCATCTACAGCCGTTGGTTATACGGCCTCACGTAATTGTGCCATCTCATGTCTCATACAGTTTCTGTCTACCCAAATACCATGTGACACTCTACACTGCTACAGAGCAGCTACACCATGCTGAGAAATGTATGGTATGTACTGTGCATTAGTAATACGTTAGTGAGGCGTTATCTCCTGAATACAGGAAAACATATTTGGGTTGTCCTCCTCCAAACAACTTCCAGTAATACACTAAATTACTATTTTTGTTTTTATATAAAAGACGCTATGTTGTAAGAAAAGCAGCTATATCCACTGAGCTTTTCTGAAGCTTTAAAACCACATTGAATGTTGAAATATCACGAATAACTCTAGGAGACTATTATTATTATTATCATCGTATTAGGACCAAGAAAACAGTCCTTCAGATATTTGACCATTATACTGGAGTTAAAATTTGTCACACGCCAATGCTCAATCACTGCTCAAATTTAGTCTGTTATTAGGCTGCCAAAAATAGCTTTGCAAGGCAATGGTTTCAGAACATCCTGTTTAAAAATAGGTCTATAGCTAATGTAAGGCAAATATTTACTACTTTACTGTAAAATGCTTGGCCAACCAAGTGCCTAATGACCAAACATTTGACCGGTCAACTAAATGGGGTCAGTCATAATGCAATTACTTCAACAGTATAAAGAAAATTAATGTGACCTGTGTCTTTATGAGTGTGTAAGCGTGGTATGTATTTCTGTTTGAAGTTTGTGTGTGTGAATGTGTGTGCAGGTTGCCCGTTAGTAGCGGGGGTCAGGTTGCTATGGTGTGGCGCTGTAGCTGAGCCCTCACGACGCACACCCATTCCATCGACAACGTTGCCACCTGTACCTACTGAGGGCCCGGCACCGATTACTGTGAGAGATACCTCATCAACAGGATGTCTTTCCCTTGACATTGTGACTCTTCGCAAACAAGGAGCTGTATTTCCTTTTGGGATCGCACAAAAATAGCATGGAATGTTCCGGACCTTTGACCATTGACAGTCATTCCTAGCCGCCGGTTGTTAGGAAGAGGTGGCTACGCCGTGTCTGGCCGCGTGGCCAGTCTGCTAAGTACAAACAGAGTTGAGCTGTAGGAACTCGCAGGGCCATTCTCCTTCCACCATTCTCCTCCCCCCATGCTACTTCCCCCATGCACCTCCCTTGGCTATCCCTTACTTCCTGGCAGCTCTCTACGCTCCTGTTGTTTACCCCCAGTCTACGGGAAGGACAGTTTCATTGGATAGCACCTGTTGATGTCACTTCCTTCCCCCAGACTGCCCCAGCTCGTTTCGCAGCTCCTCCTAGGGCTCAGTCAGGACAGGGCTAGCGCTGCGCGAGGGCGGGCCGCGACAGAGGGAGGGAAGAAAGAGTAAGGAGGAGGAGGAGAGGGAGAAGCCGGGGTAAATCAGGGACATCAAAAAGGCAAGGCTGGAGCCGTGCCTCTGTGGGAATTTTTGTCTGGGCTTGGGGAGAGTGTACGTTAATCTGTCGTCAGTGTTCAGGGGAGTTGGAGGCCTTGAGCTGATCACTGAAACTGAGGGGTAGGGATAAGGGGGGAAGCGGGGTGTCTCACGGAGGTCACAGTTGTTGTGGGGGAAGACGCTTCTTTTCTGGTTCCGCGCAAGTCTTTCCTGTGATTGACGCAGACCTGGGAGGGATCCAGCCTGGTGTAAACATGCTAGCCCCCGCCTGTGGATGGGCTTACGATGAGTCTTCGCGTGGTGAGTCAGGGGCCCAGCTCTTTATTTCATTTCCTTTTCCTCTTTTCTGTCCCTCTTTTCACTTTCTTTTTTCTCTCACTTTCTCTTTCTGTTTTCTCTCTCGTTCTTAGAAACGTCTCACTGTACTTCACCAGCTCTGCCCAATGCCCAAACAAGGACAGGCTGGCCAGTATGTCTTTGATTTGCACTCCTGGTTCAAGTTCTTTTCCCTCATTGGTTCCTGACTACTACGGAGCCAGAGTGCCCCCCCACCACCATCGCCTTTTTAAACCGTTTGTTTCCCCCCTCGTCCAAGTTTTGGACGTCCATTTGTCCTTTATCGCCTTGCTCCAATGCGGAGACCCCCAGCATGTTCCAAGGGCGTTAAAGGTGGAGTTTTGGTTTTGTTGGGAGGGTTTTAGGATGATGCTGGTTCATCCAGGTTATGAAAGCATGTGGTCCGATTGGCCCCGTGTTCCCTATGTAGTGTAGTGCAATAGAACAGGAGACTGGATGCTACAGAATGGCCCTCAGTCTGTCAGTTTATACTTTTCAGTGAATGTAGCAATGATGACAGCATGTCTTTGAAGGGTCTTTCTGCCACATTAGCAGCACTGAATTCCCGATAAGCACTGGAGCACTCCTTTGTGGTTTTAAGATAATAACCCATTATTTATGAAACATTAACTGAAATCTCTCTGCATACATTTGTCATTAGGGTGGCATAAGCTTTAAAACTCCTGATGGGTGGAATCCTGCAATCGTACGGGAATACTATAATTTGGGAACACATTTTGGCAAAGTTGGCAGAATTTTGCAACCCCGTCTGTGATCCCTTTTGGTTGTCGAATGTGAACGTGCGCCTCAGTAGGAAAATGACAGTCACAGGCTACATGGAAAATGTGGTTGAATATGTGAAGATACACTCCCAGTAAGATGTGTGTGGGGAAACGTGGCTTATTCAGTGTAACCCTTCTACTTGTTGTCCTTCAGGGCTGAAGGATGGAATACGATCGGCGCGAAATGAAAATCAGGGGAAAAAGTTACTGTGCGCTTTTATCCGGACTCCACCACTCCGGCGTAGCCCAGTTTATGATTTTATCGCGGCGGCCATTTCCTGGCCGAGAGACACGGGGAGTAACAAAGTCAACAACCATAGCTGGGAATCTCTCATCTGTTTTGCGGCCTAGCTGTTTACAACTGGGGCTGTTTGAACATGCTGAAAAAAGACTGACGATGGACACAGCCATGTCCTGATGGGTCCCTGTTCCCTACATGGTCCGCTACTTGGGATCAGGGCCCTACATGGTCCGCTACTTGGGATCCGGACCCTACATGGTCCGCTACTTGGGATCCGGACCCTACATGGTCCGCTACTTGGGATCCGGACCCTACATGGTCCGCTACTTGGGATCCGGACCCTACATGGTCCGCTACTTGGGATCCGGACCCTACATGGTCCGCTACTTGGGATCCGG
>JACXGK010013752.1:0-12470 GCA_016801125.1 Novumbra hubbsi
CTTCAAGACTCAAGTTGGTTTCCAAAGTAAAGTATGAAAACAGAGGAGCAACCCTGATGTCCCTCATGTTGAACAACCCGTTCTAAACTGTCCCCATCCCTCACCTTAACTTCGGCTCCCGAGGCGCCAGGCATCAACTCCGCAATCTTCCTCAGGTTGATGCCGCGTGTCAGATTCATTTTCCTTGAGTGGATCTTCAAGATGTCCAAACGAGCCTGAGGAGCAGCAGAAAGGAAATTGACAGGGGACAGAATCAAGACTGTATCCTAGCAGGCAGCTTGCGTGAAAATGTGAGTGTTGAAGCAAAAACATTCCAGACAGGGTAATTACATACAAGAGGTTTTTTAACTAATAATACTACAATATACAACATGTTGTAACATCAATATGTTATTACTAGAGTCTTTAAAAGAAAGTGTTTGATTCCTAAAACATCCAAGGGATAATGTGCGGGCAGGGCACCTCTTCATTGGGAGGGGGGAACTCGATCTTCCTGTCGATGCGTCCGGGCCGGAGCAGCGCTGAGTCCAGGATGTCAATGCGATTGGTGGCCATGATGACCTGAAGGAAACACATTGAACACATCATTATGGAGCTCCTGTAGTGGCGTCCTTGTTAAGGGTTCTGGCACACAAAAGAAAGTGACACCATGCACTGGAGAGGCTACAACAAAACAACCCCCAAAAAGGGTATGGTTTTTCAGGTGGTGGCCACAGACAATTGCTTTCTCCTTATATAGCCTTGGTTATTGCTAGTGTCCTTGTCACTACTAGTAGCAAGAGGCGGTACCTGCAACTTTGTTGTTCAAAACACTAAAACCCACTTTTTAAACACTGGCCATTTCCTTCAAATATTGCTGTGTAACTGGTTCTTATGCTCTAAGAGTAATTGATTCATTTTTACATTTGAAATGATGTTCAAATATAATGCTTACTTGTTGTTTTGTTCTCTGTACCATGTACCATCTTTAAATACAGATGAACAGGGTGAAGCATTTAAATTATTTGTAATGTACTTAATAGAAAAGCAATTTTTGGTGAAGAAAGATAGGCCGCCCCGATACGAATTCACTACTTAAAATGCATTAAATTAGAATCAGGTGCAAAAGATTAGAACATAGTTAGAGGATTGTGGAGGAGCCGGTATAATTTATAAACCTCAGACATTTAGATTAGTTTGCAGTTGATTGTCGAAGTGAGTAAGAAGGGAGTAAACGTATAAGAGTCTGTTGGAAAAAAAAATCTCCAAACAATTCTAAATCAGCCAATCCACTGTCTAGAAAATAATTTACAATTTACATCCATTTAAAACAACAGAGAGCTGCAAAAGCTTGATTTGCATGGGAGGTGAGCAGGAAGGAAACCCATCATACCAACTGTGCATGGGGGTGGAAATGTCATGAATCCACTGTGAATTCTTTATTGTATTAGAGGGTGCTTGAGGAAAATGTAAGACTTTCCAAAAGTTTAAGCTGAAGCGACAGTGTACTGTGCAACATGACAATCACCCAAAACATTCCAGTAAATCCACCAAGGAATGAAAGAAATCATTGCAGATTTCTGAAATGACCAAGTCAAAGCCCGGTTCTTATCCTATTGAGATGCTGTGGTGTGATCTGCTTCGCATGCAAAAAAACCCTCAAACAGTGCATGTGTGAGACACACACCTTGATGTTCTTGGTGGTTAGAGTAATGAAATGTAATTGTCACGTGGAGTGATACGTCTGTACCAAGAACCCAGCAGTGTATGTGTAAGACACACACCTTGATGTTCTTGGTGGTTAGGGTAATGAAGTGTTATTGTCATGTGGAGTGATACGTCTGTACCAAGACACACCTTGATGTTCTTGGTGGCCTCGAATCCATCCAGCTGGTTCAGCAGCTCCAGCATGGTCCTCTGCACCTCACTGTCCCCCCCGCTGCCCCCCTCCAGGCGCGAGGAGCCAATCGAGTCGATCTCATCCATGAAGATGATGGATGGCGCGTGCTCGCGGGCCATGACGAACAGCTCCCGCACCATGCGGGCACCTGGGGGAGAGAGCAGGGAGACTCCAGTCCTACGGCGACTCTTTAACCACTCGCATAGGACATGTTGCTCACAACAACCCATAAGCACAGAAATGTGCTTAAACACGTTAGAGCGATCTCCAGTCACTTTAAAAACAGGAAGCATACCTACCCTGATTCCAGAACTCTATATACTTCTTCTGACATTATGGATGAAGTCAATGCTTGGAAATGGAATTGAACGATTCAAACAACCGCCGCCCACTCACCCTCTCCAATGAACTTCTGCACTAGCTCCGAACCTGACACCCTGATGAAGGTGCAGTCAGTGTGGTGGGCGACAGCTCTGGCCAGCAGGGTCTTCCCTGTGCCTGGCGGTCCATACAGCAGCACCCCCTGGTGGAGAGAAACAAACAAGTCAATATACATTTTAACATAACTGGCCTAGATGTGCCTAGATGTTCTGTTCCCTTGGGCAAACAAACTGCAGCACTTCTTAACCAAGTATATTGAAGAATAAAAAACAACCAGTAGTCCTTAAGCAGTAAACTCAAATGTGAGGGGGAAATAGGTTTACTGTATGTGCTCAAAAAGGGTTGCGTAACAGGCTGTAATCCCTCCTGGGCGCTTCACCTTGGGCTGGGCGATCCCGAGAGCCTCGAAGAGTTCGGGGTGTTTGACGGGCAACTCAATCACTTCCTTGATCTCCTTGATCTGCTTGTCCAGGCCACCAATCATCTCGTAGGTGGAGTCGGGCACCTTCTCCACCATCATCAGGGAGACCAGCGGGTCCACCTTGTTGGGCAGGATCTTGTGCAGGGTGTAGCTGTCGTTGCGCAGCGCCACGCGACAATTTGGGGTGACCTGGCGGGACGGGGAGAAGGCACTGCTTAGGGACGTTCAAGATTCACTGGGAACCGTGTCACTTCATTTCAGTTCCTTCTTTTTGGCCAGCCAGTATTAAAAGAGACTAATTAGAGTTGCATAATTTTAGACAGAGAAACAAAATGGGTGCCTTAAAATTAAACAGTATATCATGTGCGAATGCAGTGTCTCAACGTGCATAAATCTGGCTAACTCACAAATGGGGAAGTGCTAAAGCTCATTGGCTGAAGACAAATCACTACGGCGCTGGCACATTTAGGGAAACATGGAAGTGCATTTCCAAACAAAATTGTCTGCCGCAACAATTATTAAAGATTTTGAAATATCAAAAGTGCATCTTTTTGGCACCTTGCGGCATGAGGGTCAGAATTAGCTACGTTTCGTACACCGGCCAAACACTCTTGGCCCATACCCACTTAAAATACCACCTTTTGTTTTACTTTATATGTACAGATGCATGCACCTTTCTAGATAGCGTCAAAAAAAATGCAACAAATACTTACATCATTTATGTCAATGTTTTTATCCACATCTACTACAAATTTTCCCTCTGGATGGACCTGGTTAAATACAATTAAGAAGTTACAGATGAAGGTCAGTATCTTCAGGGTTCATTGTAACAAAACACAGTATATATCTGTATCTTTCCACAACAACAGATGCACACACCTTGACAAGAACTTTCTTTTTGTCCATGGCCCTCACGACTTCCCCTACATAGGAGCCCTGCTCCTGTAACAGCTGCAGTTCCTCTCGAAGCAGCCGCACTGGAAAAAATACATTGGTTTTAACAATGGCCAGAAACTCATAATGTGCATGTTTGAGTTTCAGGGTGCTAAAAATACTAAAATTAAGAAAACAGGCAGCATAGATAAGATCGCACCTTTTGCATTAAGTTCATTCCTTTGAGCCTGTAGACGTCTGAGATTCTGACTCTTGTCATTCACTGTCAACTTCCAGGAAAGAAAAAAAATATAAACATTATTATTATGTCAGCAGACTGCAAATAATAAACTAAGTAACGCTGGTATACCGTTTTATGAACACCTAATTTTACTTACCTGTAACTCTTCTATTTTGGAAAGGTAGTATTGCCGAAGACCAGAACCACCTTTACTATCGTCCAACTCCATCTGAAAATACAAAGATGTTCCAACCGTGAAATATTTGTCCTAAAGACGTTGTCAAATGAAACAGCTGGACTGAGCTACCTAAAGTAAATTAACATTACTGGGAAACATTATAGCTAGCCCATTTAGTCAACGCGACAAATAATCATTAATGCTACGCTTTGAAATATAATCTATAGAGTAGATACACTGCCTAAAATGTCACATTAGCAGCTAACGGTAGTTGGCTAACTGAGTCAACTTAGTGTCAGGCAAAATACTGTGTGCTAACGTTTTCTCATGTTAACAGTACCAGAGCAAGTTAGCAAGTTATTGGTAACTAGCTTGGATTATGTACAGACATATTTACAGTGCAAAACCAACCAAAGAGTCAATGTATTTTATTGCAGCTAGCTTGCTAAAGTAGCTACTTCGCTTTGCTACAATGATACAGCAATCTGAACCGATTGTGTATGGTTGTTTACGTTTCAAACACGTATTTCACCTTCCGACAAATTTTAACTCCAATGAAAACATTGGTTTATGTTTCTAATATATGCCTCAAATACAATATAACCCAAACTATAAAAAAAACGACATAAAAAATAACAAAATCGCTTACATGATGGTCCATTCCGTCCAGCGCCATCTTGAAATGTCAAGCTTCCTTTTGATGAAAGTGAACAACCTCTTCTCCAGTATAACTTCAACAAGTAAAGTGCAAGAGCTACCGCCGCCTATCGTGCTGTATGAATTTGTGCACTTTTTACAGAATTTCTGTTCACAACATTTACATTTAAGTGTTGGTCATTTAGCGGTGAATTCGTACTTTTCGGAATGCTAACGATAATCTACATAAGGTCACACACTTCCAGACGTTTAGAACCAGCAAGACTTCCAAGAAATGACTGCCTGAGCCAAACGAAGTAACTGGGCAAGGTGGATACTAGTCAGGGAAGTAACCAAAAACCCAATGGCCTCTCTAATAGATTTTCAGAGTTTCTCTGCAGAAATTGGAGAAACTGACAACCATCACTACAGCTCTCCATCAACCAGACCCTTTCTGGTAGTTGTAGAACAGAAGCTACTCCTGTCCCCTGAAAGCATTAGGAACAAGATCCTATCGGATGAGACCAAATCGTTCTGTATCAGGGGCCATGTAGGCCAGAATTCAAAGTCACCTCTCATACACACCATTGAAAACCTTTTGCCTCTAACAAACAGTACTGAAATACACTCACATTCACTACTAAACACCTCTCACACATACTAGTGAAAGTGAAACTTGACACAATGACAACTGAGAACCTCTCATATGCTCCAGTGAAACCTCTCACATATACAAGTGAAAATGTAACCTCTCACATTTACAAATAAAAATGGAACCTCTCGCATATGCAAGTGAAAATTTAATCTCTCACATATACAAGTGAAAATGTTACCTCTCACATATACAAGTGAAAATGTAACCTCTCACATATACAAATAAAAATGGAACCTCTCACATACTCAACTGTAACTCTTACATATACAACTTAAAATGTACTCTAACAAACAGTACTGAAATACATTCACATTCACTAATAAACACCTCTCAAACATACTAGTGAATGTCCAACTTGACACAATGACAACTGAAAACCTCTCATACTCGTTAGTAAGAACCTCTCATATACCGAATCAGAAAAACTTTATTGTCAAGTACATTTGCACATACAAGGAATATTCTTTGGTGCTATGGTGCATGACAACAAAAACAGTAAGTGGTATGAGGTAATTACTATAGTATACTATAGTGAAACCTCTCGCATATAAGAGTGAAAATGTAACCTCTCACATTTACAACCAAAAATGTTTAACCTCTCACATATACAACTGAAAATGTAACCTCTCACATTTACAACCAAAAAAATGGAACCTCTCACATTTACAACTGAAAATGAAACCTCTCACATTTACAACCCAAAAAATGGAACCTCTCACATTTACAGCCAAAAAAATATAACATCTCACATTTACAACTGAAAATGTAACTCCTCACATATACAAGTATAAAAAGGTAATATACATTTCATTGGTATGTGTGAGAGGTCCTCAGTAGGGAATGTGAGTAAATATTACTTGTGTGTGAGTGTGCGAGGATTCTTGATGAAACGGAAGTCATTTTAGTGAAACGATATTATGGTAACAAATCAATCTGAATATCTAAATCAGGCTGCAGCATTAATAAATCACAAGTTGGGCGACTGCACGTTCATCCACAAAGGAGTCACCCGCAATTCTTCCGAGGGGCTGGGTATCCGACGTTTAATAGCTAATGCAATTTACTATTGCAAAAATATATAATATTCCGAATGTAGAACTCTTAAAGCATCTATTAAATCTATAAATTACAATTAGATGGCTAGAGGAGAGACAGTTTTACTGGGTCTTCGGTAAAGTCGTTCTTAATTTTTCCATGAGGTTACATTTTCAGTTGTAAATGTGAGACGTTTCACTGTAGTATACGAGAGGTTCTTATTAACGAGTATGAAAAGTTCTCAGTTGTCATTGTGTGAAGTTTCACTTTCACTAGTATGTGTGAGAGGTGTTTAGTAGTGAATTTGTGTGTGTTTCAGTACTGTTTGTGGGAGGCAAAAGGTCTTCAATGGTGTGTATGAGAGGTGACTTTGAATTATGACCTACATGGCCCCTCATAGTTCTGAGTAAAACAATTATACCATCCCTACAAGCATGGCATGCAATATATATATTATAAACATGTTGACCAGATGACCAGTTTGAAGAGACGTATATAGTTTCAATCAGAACAGGCAGTCTCTTTGTTAAAACAGTTACCTGATGGCACACACTTTGTACAATGTGTACAGTACCAACGCAACACATCACTGTTAGCTGTCCAGAAGGAGGGGCCACAGGGCTCCATGTCTGTGTCTTTTATTCTCTACAGAATATCAGTAATGTTGCTCAACCTGACCAATGTTGGTCTAGTTTGGCCTCACTGTACAAAGCCATTGTTACAGTTTTAATTTACACAGCCATACTAAGCATCTCCCATTTTAGAGGCGTAAGTAAAAACATTTCTATAGTACTGTTCTCCCTCTATCTGGAGTGAGATTAATGCTAATGCATCATGGACCAAGGTTATGGTGTTATAGGATCATGCTATGTGCAACGAGGTTATGGTTTGTATAGCATCATGCTATGTGGAATAAGGTCAAGGTGGTATAGCATTGAGCAATGTGGAATAAGGTCATGGTGGTATAGCATCATGCTATCTGGAATAAGGTCACGGTGGTCTAGCATCATGCTTTGTGGATTCAACAGAAGGGACTGAGAATCTGGAAGGAGTGAAAGAACAGAGCAAAATACAGGTCCTTGAAGAAAACCTGACCAAGAGCACACAGGAGCTCTGACAAGGGCAGGCTCAACCTTCAGCATCACAGTGACCTGTAGCACAAAGTAATAACAGTGGGGTGGCTTCATGAACAGGTCAGTGAATGCCATTGACTGGCCCAGTCCAAATGCCATTAAACATCTGTGAGGAGTCTAATGATCACAGTTTACCAATGCTATTCAGTGAATGGCCTATCAAAATGCCATTAAACATCTGTGAGGAGATGTTGTGGGGAGATCTGATGATCGCAGTTCACAGATGCTCTCCATCCAGAAGTCAGAATACTTATATTTACACACAGTGCTTTTCAATAACGCTTCCTCGCAAAGAATTGCACATTATTTGGAAGTAATTAAGGAATTTAGACTATGAATATAACCCATTATTAATCACGTGCAGACTTAAAATATTACAGTCAACATGTACTTTGATAATACTTAAAAACAAAACACATATGGGGTCAAATATATTTTGCAGCAACACATTATTGGTTTAAAAAAATCTGAAAGTTTTGTTAACATTTTGTTGGTTGCAATGGAGAATAACGTTTAAACCACCCAAAGTAGTGGAATACAATTGCAAATTGATATTGTGGCTTTTAAGCATTGTTTAAGTAGAATAAATCAACACCTTTTATTCCACCATCTTATTATCTTTAACTGTTTATGAACCGGTTGACACTGTTAATTCCATATTATGGTCTGCATTTCTAACATGCTGCAGGCTGAAGAAAATGTCTTGGTAGATGCAAACTCCAAGCAGCACAAAAGAGCAATAATGTGGGCTTAGTTTGGCTGTTATTTGAGAAGTTGTAAACAAAGGCCTAAGACTGGTATAACCAGCAATACCCGTTTAAGCAAGTCCTATTGTGTAAACAGCCACAGGGGCTTTACACAGCCTGAACACAGACACACAGCCTGCATTTCAGGCCCATGGTTAAGCCTCCTGTAACTGAAAACAGTCAAAGTTCTTGCATGGTTGCCAATGCTTTCAATGGAAAACAAAAACATACAGCCGAGTTCCACATCTGTTAGATGTAATTGTTACGTCTGTAAGGTCTGACAATAAAAAGGGGTAAAGGAGCTCACAAACATTTCTTGTACCTGGCTATCTGGATTCAGATTCTTATCAAGATTTTTTCTAGTACGATTAGTTCTTTATTGAATAGAATAACTGTTGACCTAGAAATCAACAAATGTAAAAAGCAAATAATGTTAAAAACAACTTTCCAATTATATTTATTTGTCAAATTGATCAAGAAACTCCAGAGTATAAATGTATAAAAGCTTTTGATTTAGTATTTAAAACATGCAAACTCTTGGCAAATAATGTGTCAGAACAAAACATGAAGCATTACTGGCACTGTAACTAGATTCCTTAAGTGCCCCTAACCACAAAAACAGTTTCTGGACTGATAATCAGATTTTTGGAATGTTCATAGGAATTAAGAGATTTCTTAAAAAAATCTCTTAAAATTTCTTAAAAACCTGCATATATAACTTTCAAGCTAGATTAAAGCTACATGAAGAAAGCAAAAATATACAATGTTCAATAACATTGATTTGCATTGTAAAAAAAAATGGGTTGTAATTCCTATTATTTCAGTTTTGAGATAGTAAATTAAATTGCCATCAGGGAAAACCACCTGTGCTCTCAAACTGCCAAACATCCCCAGGAACCCATGAGGACTGTATGTAAACATTTAAAAAGAAAAACACATGTAAATGAACTGAAACAAATTGGGCTCCTTTCCTGGCAAGTACAGCCAATAACAAAATACCAGCGCTAGAATTTCCTGAGTGTCCTGGACAAATATTTGTCCTGGGCAAACATGAGTTCTGGAATATAATTCAGAATTTCTGAATAAAAAAATATTAACAAGCATCCCAAAAAGAGGGTAACTATAGTCTTCTGCCACTCCCCCATAATAATCATCTTATGGCTTTAAAAAAAAAAAAAGATGGCACACAGCTTGTCAAAACAACATGACAGTATCTTATAAGAAAATGTAACTATAGTTTAGCTACTCATCCATAACAATCAACTTTATGGCTTATAAAAAGTAAGGTAGAAACCATTTCCAAGTGGCACACAACATGAGTCAAATAACTTGCCAGTACCTTTGCTTAATACATAAACAAATGTTTGCATTGAATATTGATAAACAAATATAAACAACAGTCTGAAGGATGCTGCTGACATCTTGTTTTTAAGCGCGATATAATTTATCAGGCAATCAATTTAAAAGGCAGAAAATGCCACTCTTCATTACAAAATATATATCCAACAACAAAACCAAGGATGGAAACAAATGGCATATGGTTTGTATATTGACTGTGCTTAACAATTACCTTTATGTGTAACACATTGACTGTGCTTAACAACTACCTTTATGTGTAACACATTGACTGTGCTTAACAACTACCTTTATGTGTAACACATTTACACGGTAGACGCACATTCTCTTTTTAAATGTAATGACGGTTTGTGTCATTATCGCATTTGCTTTGCCCTTCAATAGAATGAGTTAAAATGTTGCAATTATCAAAGTCAGTGTGCATAAAGTTTGGTTTTTTGGAGTTTAACTAAACAGTCATTTCCATGTACGATTGTGATGTGGAGAGAAGAAATCTGGGGTCCCAAAGTCATTACTTAACAAAAATGCTATTATCAGATGCTAGCAAAGTACACCTAAACCATATTACCAAACTGAAACCATGATAAAATAGCACCAATTCTATACAGACCACATTGGCTAAAACATTTATGAAACAATATAACGCATCATGTTACGAAGTGGTCATAAAAACTGGTGCACGCTGATTCCAGTGCTGTAGTCATTTTTCGAATCTGAGTAAATGTAAAACTGGAGCTTTAGGGTTCTTTTAAGTGCACCCCGCTGCGGTTAATTTGTTGGGGAGCTTTGCTCCATTGAGCCTTAGGTGAGTCGTATTCCCAGCACCTGCTCCAACTCCTGTCTTCTCTGCTGCACCTAAGACACATTAATGTATTTATAAGTGTACCAGTCAAACGGTGTGGCGTGCGTTTATAAATGTCAACCAGTCCTAAATAACAAGGAAGTAATAATGCGGGGTGAAACGTTTGCTAACCTTGATGCCTACCTTAGAGTAGACGTATCGACCCACCGCCTCTGGCACCCAGGCAGCCTGGTAGAACGCCGTCCGTCTCTCCTCTTCCGGGTTGCCGGCCACGTCGGTCATCAACTAAGAAACACAAGATGAATTTACCGGCAAGTCCTTGATCCTTCAATAGCTGGGTCTATTGTCTCAATGTCCTCTTCATAACACGAGAAGAGAGTACCTGTGTGTCCATTTTTGACAGTTATCCCTACCAATAGACACATTATAACATGGCATTTAGAAAATGTTCTTTAGCGGTTTGATTTAAATGTCTGACTATGTAAAGGAAGTGTTCAGCAAAAGCCAATTGACGGGAGGGTAGAAAGACATTTTGAAACGCCTTGCGGCCCGAAGCACCAAGCAGGGGGTCACTACCTTGAGGTCTCGACTTTGGGACTTGAGCCAGTCTTTGATGAAGTCCTGTGGGTTGTTGCTGAAGCTCAACATGAAGTCTCTTTGAGTCTTCAGCTGGTTGATGGACTCGATGGTCTCGTGGATCTGTGAAGAGTCGAGTAAGGACATGTCGGATGATGCACAGCTCTTTGTAATCATATCCTGTGTTTTGACAGTTGCACAAACATGTCTGGACTCAGGTCTGTTAGTGCTTTCTTGGCCATAATTCATATCCGAGACAAGTAGAAGTGATGTTGACTCAATGAGTTCACCCGTTTTCTTATGAACAGGCAAAATCCTTCCAAATGTACAGTGATCTCCACTTACTAGTTACATCATGCTGTCAGACCTAATGTGGCTCTGAAAGAAGAACGTGATGAAACGAAAAATCCCACGTGGGTTTGTCAGACCTCTACTACCCACCTTCATTTCCAGGGCAGCAATCTCCTGCTGATTGGTTGTTGAGGACAGGAAGCTGTTCATCTGGCCTTTCAGGGGGTCATCCACCTCCACGTCAATGTCATAGCACGCCGTCTTCTTCTGGTCGTTGGGGTCCACGCTGCGGAACAGAGAACAGGAGAGGCCTTTAACAGAAGTTAGAAAACATAGTCTTTATTTTGACCAACTACTGATACAACTAAGCCATGTACAACTATGAACCCAAGCTAAGGAAAACAAACAGATCTATTTCCTCTATTCATACTCAGGAGGGCACTAAAAAGAGATTTGCTCACAAGGGTTGTCTGATTCCATTCATGCCAATGTGAGCTTTTCTGCATTCTGGATCAATCACCGTAATAAAAGCAGATACCTGCAGAATTATTGGTCGTTTGACTGCTAGAATGTGATGAATGCACGGAATCCTGCTGCTTGATACGCCGGAGTAGTCTGCTCAGGTCTTAAAGTTCCTTTGACATTTTAAACTGTAGCTCAAAATCCCAGAAACGCCACTTATCCGAATTTCAAGAAATGTGTATGAATGATGCACCTTGCCACAGAAAACCAACTATGGCAACGAAGAGACGTTATTATCACAAGTATTATTTGAATTGGCCCAAGAATTGATGATTGGGTCTGGGTGTTGCAGCAGGGCAGATGGTGATTGTTATTGGCTGATACCTGATCATGTGATTGATGATGATTGGGTCTGGGCGTTGCAGCAGGGCAGATGGTGATTGTTATTGGCTGATACCTGATCATGTGATTGATGATGATTGGGTCTGGGTGTTGCAGCAGGGCAGATGGTGATTGGTATTGGCTGATACCTGATCATGTGATTGATGATGATTGGGTCTGGGTGTTGCAGCAGGGCAGCCAGCTTCATTGGAATCTCGGGGAACCTCATACGTGCGCAGCCGAAAATCTGCGGGAGATCGGACACGTTGAAGAGGTAGAAACAACATATAAATATATTTCCAAATCTCTTCCTTCCGCCAATCTCTTCTTATGGTTACTTATACATTTCTGCTACTGAACCAGACCCTCCCTTTACAGGGCACGGTCTAAACACTTTACATTGGGGAGGGCTCTATGCTGACAT
>JACXGK010013753.1:0-12477 GCA_016801125.1 Novumbra hubbsi
ACATCAACACTATCATGTAAAACACATCAACACTATCATGTAAAACACATCAACACTATCATGTAAAACACATCAACACTATCATGTAAAACACATCAACACTATCATGTAAAACACATCAACACTATCATGTAAAACACATCAACACTATCATGTAAAACACATCAACACTATCATGTAAAACACATCAACACTATCAAGCACTGACATAAAATGTCCTGTACAATTTCATTTCTATGCTGCGATGACAGATATGGTGTGTTCCTATAAAAAACACGTTCAGATTTTTTACAGTCTCTGAAACAACATAATGGTGAACATACAGGTATACTTTATGTCAAAAGTAAACAATAAAGGACCCAGAACCGAACCTTGTGGAACTTGTTTGGGTACAGTAATGACATTACATTCAACCCCATCTGTTAATATAACCTGTGATCTATCACCCAGACAATTCTGAAACCATGGACAGGGGTTGATGGACAAGCCCAGTGAGGTCAGTTTGTTGAGTAGAAAAGAATGATCAACTGTATCAGATGCTTTTGACAGGTCAGTAAACCAAGCAGTACAGTTTAATTTCTCATTCAAAGGTTTCATAAAATCATCCACAACCAATGTGGTGGATGTAATTGTGTCGTGCCCAGGTCTAAAACCTGACTGATTCTTGTTTAGTGTGCAGTTGTCAGTTCAAAAAGAGCACAGCTGTGTATTTACAGGTATAGCATATAGAGAATAGGTGGCTACTTGGGATGCCTCCAGACAGATGTGCTGGCTGCAGTTTAGTCCAGTCCAAGGTAACTTATTGTGCATCTGGTCAGGACAGTCTGACCCTCGTTAAATATGCCGTCTGAATAATGTGCTGCTGCTCTGGGTCCAAAGCCCAAATGGCATCCCATCCCCCATACAGGTGCCATAGCAGCCTGGTGAAAAGTAGTGCACTAACTAGGGATCACAGTGACTTTTGGGACACGTCCTGGATGTATTTGGTTTTAGAAGCATCTGACCCACTGAAGTCACCTGTCAACTGGGCTTTGGTTTAGTAGTTGACAAGACAATCCAGAGCTAACTCCACTACATGGATGTGTGTGTGTCAGCTTTTCTTCTCTGATATGCTCATCTGCCCAAATTCATTAATGAAATTCAGCTTTTTGATTCTTCTCTTCTGCCTACAGCGACTCAGCCATCTGCATAAAATGCAATGATCTGTTTATGACCCTTACGAGTTTATGTAAAACACAGTTGTCTTTCCTTTTGTACACAAGCTGTGTGTGTTGTGTGTGTGTGTTTGTGTGTGTGTTAGGGTGTTTTGTCATGTGTTTGTGTGTGTTTCTTCAACCAGGGTTGGAGTTAGTTATCTTCAACCAGGGTTAGGGTTAGTTATCTTCAACCAGGGTTAGGGTTAGCTGTCTTCAACCAGGGTTGGGGTTAGTTATCTTCAACCAGGGTTAGGGTTAGTAATCTTCAAACAGGGTTATGATTAGTAATTTTCAACCAGGGTTAGTCATCTTCAACCAGGGTTATGATTAGTTATCTTCAACCAGGGTTGGAGTTAGTTATCTTTAATAAGGGTTAGTTATCTTCAACCTGGGTTAGTTATCCTCAACCAGGGTTATACATTTTTTCTGCAAACTTACTTCATTTGTGGATTTGTTTCCTACCAGCTGTGTTGGGTTACTGCTAAAAAACTAAATCACAACATCAATTTCCTCTCTAGACTAGTCTTTCACAGAATCCCTCTCCTCTCAAGACCCTCCATAATTCATCTCTCTCATCCCTTTAGCTTTGCCCTTCATGAGAACTCAGGCAGTCTGTCAGATGATTATGAGTTCTGTGGTTTGTACAGTTGCTATTCTGGCCGTGTGTGACCACATAAAGGTTATAGGTGCATGTTTACTGAATGGCAACATCCCGGCCACTCTGTGACCCTCTGACCCAGGCATGTACAGTGCCTATAGAAATCCTACGTAGCCATGTCAACTGATCATCGTTTCAGTGTCTGTGAGTTTCATGCATTTAAATTAGATTTGTCCCTTACTTCTGTACACACCATATTCCACATTTTGAAGGGGATTTGCTCATTGTTTATATTACTGTGGAATTGCATTATATATCAAAATGCTGTCAAACTGAAATCACGTGATTCCATAATTCTCTACTCCTTTTGCAAGCTGCAATTCTAAATTACGTCAGGCATAACCAGTCACCTTTAAAATCACACACCAAGTTAATTGGATGCTACTTGTGGTATATTGTAGTGATTTAAATATGTAGCCATTTCCGTTGGTATCCTCTGTTAGGTAATTAATGCAAAGCAAACGTTGTACGATCACCAAAGAGCTTAAAACATTAACTAAGGGACGGAGTTGTGCTTAGACACACCGATCAGGGGATTAGTATTAGCATGTTTCAAAGGCCTTTTTATTAAGATGATTATTAAGAAGTGGAAGTTGTGTATCACCACAAAGACCCTGACTAGTTCACGCCGTACAATGGCAACTCTGACAGAGCTACAGGCTTTAGCTACAGAGCTACAGGCTTTAGCAACAGAGCTACAGGCTTTAGCTACAGAGCTACAGGCTTTAGCAACAGAGCTACAGGCTGTTACGACCAAAACTCTCTAGACTGTGCATGTGACGTCATTACTCAGTAAAGCCCACCTTGAATCATAAAGCCCACCTTGAATCATGAAGCCCACATTCAATCATGAAGCCCACCTTCAATCATGAAACCTTTTGGTCAAAATGTATTAACATTATTATTTGGCTCAACAGGGCTCGTCACCCAAATTAGAGCATCCAACTGTGAAGGATGGTGGTGGCAGCAACAAGTTTTGGGGGCGTTTTCATCTTCAGGGAATGGGCCACTTGTCAGTATAGAACAGAAAATGCATGTATCAATTTACAGAAATGTAATTGTGGACATTGTTTTAATTAGAATTTTTAATATAGCATCATTTGACATTATAAAAAAATCGATAATAATCAATAAAAATTGTGAGTTAATGACTGGTGAAATTAGGAACTACAACATATTTGTTTCAAAATGAATTTACAAATTCTGATTGGTTCTAGAACCAATTTAATAGGATGAGGTGTGGGGAGAAAACTCTCATGTAGCTTCATTATTACTCAATGTCTTTCAGAATACTAATTCATATCTGCATAATCTCTCCATAATTAACACAGTTCATTACTCCACCATCTCTTCATAAAAAAAAACGTTATCTACGTCTGTTGTCCCTTTCTAATAAACTGGTGTGAAACTCTCGTATCTCTTAATAATAAACTGTTGCCAACCTCCATTATCCATTAATAAGTAACTAGTGCAAAACTTCATTATCTGTACATTAGATCCTCTTCCGTTGTTTCTTGTCATTGTCTTAAACCTTTCTCTTTACCACAAAACTCTGATGTCCATGATTGGATGCGAAGCCGACTGATTTAGAGCTCTGTTCTCTCTCTCCCCTCTGTTTATTGTCTTTCCCTCTCTCTCTCTCTCTCTCTCTCCATCTCCCTTTATCTTTCCCTCTCTCTCATCTCTTTCCCTGTCTCTTCTCTCTCTCTCTTCTCTGTCCTCCATTTCGGTCCCTTGTCTCATCAACACTTTGCTTTTGGAATTATTACGATATGAGATGCTGTAGAATCACCAGCTATCATGTATTAATGTGCTTTAGATCCTAACTGAAATGTCTATCAAATGCAGCTCTCACCAACTCAACATAGAGCATACAGTGAACTTCAGAAGTACTTTGGTGGTGACAAAATAGTTTTGGCTCTTTTCCAGCATTTTGGAATTAAAATGATGCAGTGACTCGTGGTGAGTTTACGTTGGGCCGATAGTCAAGAACAATGTGGAAGAAACGTTTTCTATGTTAGAATACTCGCTTCAAATGTGATTGCATCCTTTCATAGGTCTTGAGACAAGTTGAAAAAAAAAAAAAAAAAAAACTACTGAGTCAATCAATGCTCTAAAGGTCTTTTGGAGTGGGCCATTGGACTTTTCCTTGTGAATAGTTTTTAGTTGAATATTATCTGGCATGACAATGAGGTCCAATGGGATTTCTGGGCACTCAGTCTGCAAAAATGTTATTCGGCCTGGGGCTTCACAGTTCTAATGATAATAATAGTCATTTTGTTTGTGCAGTACAGATGCATGGGTCAGCTGTTTTTTCATGCGTGCATCAAATAAATTGCTTTTGTGCACTAAATACCCAGCACATTTTCAACACACGCTGGAATACACCTAAATTAATGTATTCCACTTAACAGACATTATTTGCTTGCCTCGATACGAGGCCTTTGCTGATCAAAGCCAGAGTTTTATGTGAACTGATGTGATTGGTCGTTGCCAGACGGTGGGAGGAGTAAACCACACTAAGTGAGCAAACGCGGCCAAGCGAAAGTCTTTGTAGCCTAACTAGACTGATTCAACAACCACCACACCACAACCAGGTGGCAACACAAACAGTGTTTGGGTTGGATACAGAAGGATGGTGACACGGATCGTGGCGTGGGTGACACGGATCGTAGCGTGGGTGACACGGATCGTAGCGTGGGTGACACGGATCGTAGCGTGGGGCCCTCGCGTGAAGGATGACAGGGATGAGCTCATCAGCTGCATCATTCGCTACTCCACCCTCTTCCTCACAGGAAACGGAGCTTCACCGTTTTCATGCAGGCAGCTGAAAATTGGACTACTTTTTTACTAGTCATTGATTAAAATGTTTTCACTTGGACCCACTAGCCTTGAAATATTTAAATGTAAGCACTTTGTGCTATAAGTCAAACCGCGTGTTTCACACACACACACACAAGTCATTATACTGTAGTGAAGTCTTTTCTCTACAACAGATTTAACACTCTTTACAAAGTGCTGAGTTGCCTGCGTTATCAACGGGGCAGTTTGTGAGTGTGTGTTCTGGGTGTGTGTGTGTGTTGTGGGTGTGTGTGTTGTGGGTGTGTGTGTTGTGTGTGTGTGTGTTGTGGGTGAGCCCACAGCAGCATGGGAAACGACCGCCATTAGAAGAGCATCACGCCAAACAGACACGTTAATTATGTCAAGCCTCATTCACCATCCGCCCTTTGACTGATTGGCTGTAGCAGAGTCCCAGCATCAGCATTATCCACCAATCAACCTTCAGCATTGTTCCAAACACCTTTATTAGCATACTTTGCTAAGTTGTGAGGAAGTTATGGGCCTTTACAAACAAGTAATATAAAGTAGATTGACAACAGAAGGACTGAGATGCCAAATAAACCTCTTATTGTTCTGGTGACATTAAAGAAGATGTATGTTATTGTTTTTCTGATATTAAAGAAGAACTATGTTATTGTTCTGGTCACATTGTAATACTGTAGAGCCCATAATATGTGGATGAAACTTTAATGATTTGAGGACCCTGTCTGATGTGGATGTTATCTTGAACTGAAGAGATTTTTTGTTGACCTGTAAAATGGTTGACTGTCTATCTGAAGTCACATTCTAGTTAAAAATACCTACCTTGCAAAAAAAACATTGGTTAGTATGACCAAATAAGAGTGACATCCAATTCTAACCTATTAAAAACAGAGAGAGCAGAGTCCCCCCCCCCCCTTCAAATTTTATGCTGCACACCTTCCATGTTTGACATCTGATCCACAGTACTCCTGATCCTGATGTAGGTAGGATCAATCTAGTATTGGTTTTGTGTAGATATGTAGCGTAACGGTGATTGATACCTGGACAGATAACATAATTGTAGGTTTCTAATACAATATTTTACAATCTTTGTGTAATAAACATTTTGAGTTGCTCCACATATTTGTGAGTAGCGTTGCATATTTGTGAGTTGACAAGTTGACAACATCTCCATAGCCAAGTCATATGAACCTCTCCTTATAGGTCAAGCTGCCAATACATATGCATTATTTATAAAAGGGTTGAAAGCTGGGTGACCAGAAGGCGGGACAACAAGCCGTCAGTCAGGCCTTTTACATGGTGTCATAGTGATTTGTCTCCATCGTCATAGCGAAGGTCAAAGGACCTTGATGCCCGCCACTGTCCCTTACCCATCCTAAAGAGACACTGACAGACAGCTGGGTTGTCATAGTAACAGGAACATATGGCACGTATCCTGTTGCACTGCTCCCTCTGCGTCCATCTGATTGACAGCTTGATGTCCAGCCCTCTGCATCTGGTGACCCTAAGAACAAGGTGATTGGCTGGGAGAGGTGATTGACATGTTGGGGCTCCAACCTTGCCCCCCGGTGACCTCTTCATTGTCATCAGTAAACAGAAATACAGACAAATTCTTGGATATTCTTGATGCTTCTTTAAAATATCTGTACTATTTCCCGAGGATCTACATGGATTTTTCTATTTCCAAAGGATCAACATTATATTTGTTCTGTTTTTCTTTTCTGACATGCTTGCGATCTTCTCCTCGGTTCTGTTGTGCTTTGCACTACTCTACTCACTCCCCTTCCTCCTCCACTTCTCCTTTCCCCTCCTCTCGTCCTTCTCTGAAGACCTTGTCTTACAGGCTCATCCCCTTGTCTCCTGGGAATCCTCTACTGTCTTTGTCTAGTCCAATGACTCTCTTCAGCTCACTAATGTCTGTCTCTCTGTCTTCTGTCTGTCTCACTCACTTCTGTATTCTGTCTTCTGTCTGTCTCACTTCTGTCTGTCTTTCTCTCCCTCCATGCCCAGCTCCCTGTGGGTTATAAATGACTGTTCCCATGGGGACAGTGGGGACTAGCCCCCTGCCCGACTGGAAGTGAGCCATATGTCCGTTAACCCCTGGGGGCTCCTACCAGGAAGTGAGCCATATGTCCGTTAACCCTTGGGGGCTCCTACCAGGAAGTGAGCCATATGTCCGTTAACCCTTGGGGGCTCCTACCAGGAAGTGAGCCATATGTCCGTTAACCCCTGGGGGCTCCTACCAGGAAGTGAGCCATATGTCCGTTAATCCCTGGGGGCTCCTACCAGGAAGTGAGCCATATGTCCGTTAACCCCTGGGGGCGCCTACCAGGAAGTGAGCCATATGTCCATTAATCCCTGGGGGCTCCTACAAGGAAGTGAGACATTTGTCCATTAACCCTTGTGGGCTCCTACCAGGAAGCAGAAGGACACCAAACACACATTAGACACCAACCACGGGGCATGTTGGAGAAGGAGGAGAGAGGAATGGAGAAGGAGGAGAGAGGAATGGAGAAGGAGGAGAGAGGAATGGAGAAGGAGGAGAGAGGAATGGAGAAGGAGGGGAGTGGAAGGGAGAAGGAGGAGAGAGGAATGGAGTAGGAGGGGAGTGGAAGGGAGAAGGAGGAGAGAGGAATGGAGAAGGAGGGGAGAGAGATTGGAAAGGAGGGGAGAGGAGAGGAAGGGAGAGAAAGGGGAGAGGGAAGGGAGGAAAGGGGAGGAGAGAAGGGAAGGAGGGAGGAGGAGATGAGGGAAAATGGAGGAGACTCTTCACACTCTCATTTGTAATGTGATTTCTGCTGTCTATTGTTTTCTCCATGCTGGCGGTTGACATCCAATAATGAAATGAAGCTCTATTACCTAACGGCAGGCCTGTTGCTGTGGTATCAAGCCCATCGCTATGGCAGCGGCAGTCAAGGGGCCGGCCCCTCCCTTACAAGATGAGGAGCGACTCCGCAGGGAGCCAGGGGGCATGTGGGTCCCAAATGGCATCCTGTACTGAAGACAGTGGCCTGGGCCGATGTTAGATCCCTAAGGAAAAAGGTGTCATTTGGGACAAACCCTACATCTGGTGATAGTCACCACCAGCATGACAGCAGTCGTCCCGCTGAGCTCTTTCACGCACTGCAGGCACCGCCAGTGTGTGACATCACAACATGTCCCAGTCGCTACTGGTAGCATGAGGTCCTACAGCCCAGTCAGGTTGCACAGGCAGTCCAGCTCCTCCAGGACGGCACATCCATATGTGCCGTCGCAAAAAGGGGTGCTGTGGCTCCCAGTACAGTCGCATGAGCATAGAGATTGACCATTACACAAATGGAGCTGGACAGGGCTGTAGAAGTGCATCAAACCAGAAGCAGGAATCTGCTCCTTTCTGCAAGGAAGACCAATAGGAGCACTACACAAGCCCTCAAAACAGACTCCATGAGGGAGGCATGAGGGCTCGATGTCCACTAGTGGGACCACAGCTCAGGCCTTGGCAGCTGGATTGGCTTTCGCCAGAGAACACCAGAATTGGCAGGTCCACTATTGGCGCCCCGTTCACAGAGCAGGTTCACAGTGAGCACATGTGTCAGACATCAAAGAGTCTGGAGATACTGTGGTGAATGTTATGTTTACCTGCCACATCATCCAGCATGACCGGTTTGGCAGTGGGTCAGTGATGGTCTGGGGAGGCGTGTCCTTGGAGGGTTTCACACACCTCCACATGCTAGCCAAAGGTACTACAGGAATATTTCACTACTGTAATACTACGGATGAATACCCTTGAACCAGTCTCCACTAATGCAGTCATTACGACAGGACTGTCCCATTGCAAACTACATTACTGGAGGATGGTTCAAGTGTATTCCTTCATAGTATTAAACTAGTGGAACAGTACTGTGGAAATGAAAATTATTAAAGTTATTCCAATCCAAAATGTTTCTAGGAAAACATTGGTGACCTTCTGCTGCAAGCCACAGAACCGTCTCCAGCAGTAAAATCTTGATAAATTGTGTGTCAGTAATTTTATACTCTGTCTGTGTCAGTAATTGCATATTTGTCTGTCTGGGTTGGAATGGGATGACTCTAAAAGGTCTGCCATGATGTCTCCAATTTCATTATTTGCAAACAGCGACAATTTTGTTTAGGATACGTTGATTTGTCACTGGATCAATATGATAGGATGGATACTGTAGACAGTAATTCTGTCTGTCCGTTCCTATTATGTAATTTGTGTCCTTTGTGTGGTAAGAATCATCTCCAAACCAATCAGTCTCTAGTCATGTAACATGAAAAAAAAAGTGACTGAAATTATTAAAATACCCTGGAAAACCTAGGACCCCCTCAGCTGACAAGCCACGGGTACTGACACAAGCCCTGGGTACTGTTACTAGCCCCGGGTACTGACACCAGCCCTGGGTACTGACACTAGCCCTGGGTACTGACATAAGCCCTGGGTACTGACACAAGCCCCGACTACTGACACAAGCCCCGACTACTGACACAAGCCCTGGGTACTGAGACAAGCCCTGGATACTGACCCTAGCTCTGCATACTGACACAAGCTCCGGTTACTGACGCTAGCCCTGGGTACTGACACAAGCCTGGGTACTGACATAAGCCCTGGGTACTGACACAAGCCCCGACTACTGACACAAGCCCCGACTACTGACACAAGCCCTGGGTACTGACAAAAGCCCTGTGTACTGACACAAGCCCTGTATACTATTATACTGGACTCATTGTAGACTTTTTCCTTACTATCCATTTATTTCGAATTATGTTGGGTATGAAAGGGGATTTCACTTGTTTATTTAAATTTCTTCAAGCATTCAGGTAAATGTTACCAAAGCGAGGGCCATTGATTTTCAGGGATGTTGATTTTCTTCAAGGCCCTGAGCTACACTACAGGATGTTAAGTCCCCTGTCTACTTTTCTTGGACTTGATGAATTATGAATTAGAATTGTCTAGCTTCACAATCTAGAAAAAGTAAGTTACAAGAAAAGCGCATCTTTAGAATTTAAAAGGAGATAATTGCTTTGATGACACAAAATGGCAAGTACTTCAGGACTAACATATTCCAACCATCAAACCATGTAGTACAAGGCTTTTCTAAATGGAATGAAGACAGTGATCAAGTCATTTCAAAATAACATTTGGTTTAAAACAAGAAAATACAGCATGGAAGCTTTGAATTCTATAGCGCAAGTTAGTAGAACCACTAACTTTGGAACTACTATCCTTGGAACCAATAACCTTGGAACCACTATCCTTGGAACCAATAACCTTGGAACCACTATCCTTGGAACCAATAACCTTGGAACCAATAACCTTGGAACCTCTATCCTTGGAACTACTATCCTTAGAACTACTATCCTTGGAACTACTATCCTTAGAACTACTATCCTTGGAACTACTATCCTTGGAACCAATAACCTTGGAACCAATAACCTTGGAACCAATAACCTTGGAACCAATAACCTTGGAACCTCTATCCTTGGAACTACTATCCTTAGAACCACTATCCTTGGAACCAATAACCTTGGAACCTCCATCCTTGGAACTACTATCCTTAGAACCACTATCCTTGGAACTACTATCCTTAGAACCACTATCCTTGGAACCAATAACCTGGAACCACTATCCTTGGAACTACTATCCTTGGAACCAATAACCTTGGAACCAATAACCTTGGAACCAATAACCTTGGAACCTCTATCCTTAGAACCACTATCCTTGGAACTACTATCCTTGGAACCAATAACCTTGGAACCAATAACCTGGAACCACTATCCTTATAACCACTATCCTTATAACCACTATCCTTATAACCACTATCCTTGGAACCTCTATCCTTGGAACTACTATCCTTATAACCACTATCCTTGGAACCAATAACCTTGGAACTATTATCTTTGGAATCACTATCCATGGCATGTGAAGGGGGACAAGTATCAAGCCCTTCACGTGATGAGACGTCCTGGGTGGCAGGATGTCATGGTAATGACCTTTGACTCCTCAGTCAAAGGTCAACAGCAATGAGTGAAGGCTGTGATCTGGTTATGACAACCGCTTAAATCTTTGTCTCTCTCCTTCTTTCTCTCTTAGAAGTAGAAATAGAGAGAGGGAGGGAAGACAAGAAGAGTGAAAGAGGAGACGGAGAGAAGAAAGTGAGACAGGTTTGGGGAGAGATGGAAATTGAAAGGAGGGAGGAAAAGAAAGTGAGACAGGTTGAGAGAGGGAGAGAGGGGTTGAAAAAGGGAGAGAAAGTGAGACAGGTTGAGAGTAGGTGAGACAGGTTGAGAGATGAATAAAAGGGGTGAGACAGGTAGAGAGAGTGTGAGACAGGTTGAGAGTGGGAGAGAGGGTGAGACTGGTTGAGAGAGGGAGAGAGAGGGTGAGACAGGTTGAGAGTGGGAGAGAGGGTGAGACTGGTTGAGAGAGGGAGAGAGAGGGTGAGACTGGTTGAGAGAGGGAGAGAGAGGGTGAGACAGGTTGAGAGAGGGAGAGAGAGGGTGAGACAGGTTGAGAGAGGGAGAGAGGCATTGTGTTTGTTAATTGCCCAGCGGCAGATCCAGCTACACTCCTCTCACTGGGAGGCAGCATTTCCGCCCCAAGTGGACCCTGCTCAGTATCTAGGGCACTCATTGGTTACAGGGCCCACCACAGAGGAGTGCACTCCCCTCAGGTCCATTTTCATTGGTTACAGGGCCCACCACAGAGGAGTGCACTCCCCTCAGGTCCATTTTCATTGGTTACAGGGCCCACCACAGAGGAGTGCACTCCCCTCAGGTCCATTTTCATTAGTTACAGGGCCCACCACAGAGGAGTGCACTCCCCTCAGGTCCATTTTCATTGGTTACAGGGCCCACCACAGAGGAGTGCACTCCCCTCAGGTCCATTTTAATTGGTTACAGGGCCCACCACAGAGGAGTGCACTCCCCTCAGGTCCAAAGTGATGATCAGTAAACAGGGTGGCGTTTATGAGGCAGACGTTATCCAGGTACATAATTATTTCCCGTCTGCTTCCCCCAGCTTCCCCGAGATACATCAGAGAGACAGAGAACAGTGTAGCTGCTAATCGCAGACATGTATTACAATTTCATTTGCATTCGAGTGTGTGGCGGGACTGTGTGTGTGTGTCATTGTCTGTGTGTGTTGTTGTCTATGAGGCTATTGGGAATCAGCTGAAACGCCTAAGCAACAACTACACAAAGTAACTTGGGAAGCGAGCAGCCATCTTGGAAATTCCTTGCAGATTATTTTTTCAGAGAGAATCATCTGTATTGGTGATGATGACAGGGAATCATCTGTATTGGTGATGATGACAGGGAATCATCTGTATTGGTGATGATAACAGGGAATCATCTGTATTGGTGATGATAACAGGGAATCATCTGTATTGGTGATGATAACAGGGAATCATCTGTGTTGGTGATGATAACAGAGAATCATCTGTGTTGGTGATGATAACAGGGAATCATCTGTATTGGTGATGATGACAGGGAATCATCTGTGTTGGTGATGATAACAGGGAATCATCTGTATTGGTGATGATAACAGAGAATCATCTGTGTTGGTGATGATAACAGGGAATCATCTGTATTGGTGATGATAACTGAGAATCATCTGTGTTGGTGATGATAACAGAGAATCATCTGTATTGGTGATGATGACAGGGAATCATCTGTGTTGGTGATGATAACAGGGAATCATCTGTATTGGTGATGATAACAGAGAATCATCTGTGTTGGTGATGATAACAGGGAATCATCTGTATTGGTGATGATAACAGAGAATCATCTGTGTTGGTGATG
>JACXGK010013754.1:0-12478 GCA_016801125.1 Novumbra hubbsi
AACTACACTACAAGTTAATACCGTTTTACCGTGGTGAAGAACTTTCCCTTGAGAGTATTGCTGAGTCAGTAGTCTAATTGCAACAGACCCAGATGACCAGTGAACTGAGAGAATAGGAAAATAATTTGGGAAAAACTGATCTGGAGGCCTGCTACCCATCTCATTACAACTAACCTCAGAAACAATAGGCCTTAGTTACAGCTCAATAACTTTCATTAACAAAATAATGACAGTTGCCTACAGAGTTTCAACAATCACACAACACTTGAACAGGGGGCCGGACATGAGCCAAGGAATTTCATATAAAATTAAAAGGTAACAAAATGAGAAACTACATGAAAACAGTAATGCCACAGCCATATGAAAAACCAAAAATGGCACTAACACTACTAACACTACACTACAACTAACACTAGGGAAGGAGGAAGAGGGGACACAGATTTGTCTTATCCTTACATTTGTATAACACCAATGTCAATGTCATGGACCTAAAACCAGAAGGCAACAATGCATTTTGTGTAGGACTACAACATCTAAATCAATGAAAAAAATAAAAATTGTTAACAAATGTCATTATCGATAAGTTGGGTGTATACAAGACGCAAAAAAAGAAACAAAAAAGGGAAAGATGTGTACTACCTACAGAAAGCATGTCTGTTCCTCATAATATAGGTGTATTATATGCAGTGCCGGCTCTAGTCTTTTGGGGACCATATGCAACGTTCGTTTTGGTCCCTAGCGTTCTGACACCTTGTGCCTAGAACCCAACCAGATTATTTGTGTTGCCAAAACATTTTTTCTAGCAATTATATATTGGTTTCTCTCTGTTTTTTCACGAGGACATAAGGAAGAATAAAGTTGACTGTCCCCCAGCCTCAGCCCGTGCTGGCCGGCTGTCAGCCCGTGTTGGAGAGCAGGGTCTGGGTGAAGGTGCAGAGGGCCTGGACGAGCACAGAAAGCCAGACGTATCAACACACCAATTAGAGGGTCAGAAAGGGAATGGGAGTGATCTGATCATCCAGGCCAAGAAGCTCGTTAACCCTGTTAGGATCTCCAGAAGTCACCAGGAGCTCCACAGGGAACTAAGGATGACCCACAACAGGTACAACATGGACACGGTTGCACATCCACATACATACGTACTGTACACTCACACAGACCCAAGCTTCAACTGTTGTAATTGTCCTCTTTCAGAAATCCATGTGAAGAAAGGAGGCCAGAGCTCCAGCGTGTTCTGGAACAGAGGAACTGGAAACAAGGGATGAAACTAAGGAGAGAGGCAGAGGAGAAGAGCAGGTCTCCTCTCCAACAGGAACTCATGAAGAGGTGTCACAGGCGGGAGGAGGTCAGTCAGCCCCATGACAACATCATGGCCGGTGCCCGCTCTAAACGACGGTGAATTAGAGATGTAGCTAATTGTGATAGCTAATAGCTAATGTCAATTAAATGCCCATCTACAAACCCTAGAAAGGGATACAAACTTCACATGAGACAAAAAAAACTCACGCCTCACTAGGCCATAACATTATTAAAACGCACCACCGTGTACGGCCATGTTGCGTGTCATAACATGCCCCCTGTCACTGTCCATGTCTCCCCTGCAGCTGGAAGGAGCCCGAAGGGGGCGACAGGAGGCTCTGCAGAAGTCTCCCGAGTTCATCAGAGTCAAAGAGAACCTGAAACGCACCGCCACACTGGGTGTGGCAGAGAAGGCCGTTTAAAAGGACCAACCAGGAGATGTGAAATGTGTGGTTAGAGTAGCATCATGGTGTTGCTGGGGCGTGTATGCATTAAGGCTGTACAAGAGGGTTTACTACGGACGTGTGTAGGAAAGAAGGCCAAGAGGTCAAATGAAGGACGACAGTGCCTGACCGTGTGCCGTTAAGCTACAGTATTTCATATGGTTGACAGATCACATTTGACAGTCTGCTTGACAAGGCTCTGCTGCAAGGAAGTAGAGATGAATGCACAGTGCGAAAATGCCCACACATCAGCTCTCAAAGGAGCCGATTCCAACCTTAAGTTAGAGACGTGTACATTAGATAATGGAATTGTAAATATTACAGAGCTAGTAACATTGCTACGTTGAAAGACCATGTGTAAAGAATTCTTACCGTACAAAAATTATTACACTAGTAATCACGCATATAAACTGAACATATGATGATAGATATATATATGACAGATGTTCAGCACATACATCCTTAAGAGTATGTAAACTAATGCACTTTAGAACATTATCCTATGCAGACTTAATTCTTACAATCCTACATGAGATGATAACAGAACTCGCAAGCATGCAGTTGCAAGCTCATGCTAAATCGCGGAGAAACGCTAAATAGCGTATAAAAAGAAAATGACATGAAAAATTCCGTAAACTCTGCGCATGGCAGTGAACAGAGGACTGACATTTCTGATGGACGCACACGAACTTTGCCACGGAAATCAACAAAAAGAGAAATCAGTAGAAAGCTTAACTAGCCACAGCTGCAGACTTTCTTCAAACTGGAGATCTCCCACAATACACTGCACCTATTAAAGGAGGCAGGCTACGTATCCCATAAGATAACAGTAGCTATCGTAATCTCAGGAATATGTATTAGCTCTCGATAGCCCTTTGAGTTATAAGGATAACACCCAATGACACACTGTTACGCCATCATGTACTTGTTCACTAAAGCACACGATAGAGTTCTGCCATGAAGACGTATCCAGAAATAAGTATCATAAACATTACCTAGCTGCTCATTTTTCACCGGGTTCACATTTAAGGGGACATACATCTTTTAAAACATATTCTAAAAACATTACCATTTTCTTAATCAACATGGAGTGCTAAAAATGTATATTTAATTATTTAAAAAATGTATTATCAATCAAACAATAACTTCGCCTCTCTTATTACGGTATATAAAAATAATCCAATGTAATGTAATGTAATTGACAAACTCCGGTGATCTGCCATGTAACCTCGGAGAGACAGAGACACTTTAGCTGTAAGAAGTAATTAATTTCCTGTAATTAAGAGAACGTGGTCTTGCTTTCTAGAAGAAAATAATATCAAAACATTATGTACAACTCCAGGTAGTACCATTTCCATACATTCTTCTTAGCTCTTAATAAACAACAGTCTTGAATATATACTTTCTAAATAAATAAAACAATGGCATTACACAAAATGCATAGACAAGGAAGTTTTATTTAATTTCCTGTGATTATATCTCAGAGGGTACAACATCAGCTCCTTTCTTACATATCGGTCAACACCCTATGATGCATTGCATCCAAACATTAGTAGCTCAAAACTGCTTTTACAAAAAAGGATATACAATATATATAAATATATATATATAAATATATTTATATATACTACTATATATTTATATATATATACTTCTATGTATAATATACACGTGTTTCTTAATACATGTAAATGTGTTTGTCATGAGTCAAATGAATCAACTTCTTACACAAAACTGTAAACAAGGAGACAAAATCAACGAAGGTTTCAGACGAAGAAGCTATTTACTAAACAAATGACCACAGGTTATCAACAAAGTCAACAAGAGCAACTACACCTAGAAGATAACAGAGCCATTCACACAGTTTGCATATTCTCCATGTAGATACTCCAGAATAAGTTCCCAATAATAACCACTATTAGTTATTATATTCAATCCTAAGGCCAAAACACAGGGCAATAGCCTGAACAAGGTAGTCCAACTAGTGGGCATTAGTGCAGTAACTCTGATTCAGATAACTAATAAGGATTCAGTATCCAATCTGAACAGCAGTGAAAATGCAGCAGTGTGAACAAAACGTGTAGTATAAAGGCCATTGCCTGCAGTAGTGACCTGTGGAAATAGCAGGTCACACTGTCCCTTGAGAGTTTTAATACGACTGCATGCTGGGTGGCCATCATGGCTAGATAATTGCTTTTATATTTCTATGTAAAAGCTTAAATTATCTGAAGGAATTAGAGCAGTACTTTAATTCAGATATTCCCTAATCAAAGAACCTGGTTAATGAAGGCAATAAGGACTATTAGAAGTGTTCTGGCGGTCTATAGAACTTAAAGTGTACACAAAAAAAGAAACAGACTCCTGTGACATGTATTATATTATTGTAACCTAAACTAAATCAATATGGTTACCAGGGACATAGCTTTAGTGAGCCACCTTGGCAAACAGAAGACCATAATGGCCGATGCACAGGTTAAGGTAATGTTACATTTCAGATCTACCAGAACGTACGTTGTCAACAACACAACGTCTGACTGCTGATTCTTACTTCACATTGTATAGTTTTTAGAATTACAGATGTTCAGGACAACAAAATAGCAATAATATCTATATTTTTTCACACTTATATGTTGATCGTCATTCATGTAAACATATTCTAACCAGGTCATGCAGACGGTAGAGCGATACTTCTTCCACGAGACAGAGAAAGGTGCAGGGAACAGAGCTGACAGACAACCCACACTGAGATCCCTCCCACCGAGGGCAGGGGGCGGAGCAACACTGGGTGATAGGCAGGAGAGGCTTGTTAAATGGGCATAACAGTTAGGAACTTTAGCAGAACGAATTTAACTGAATATATCGGACTGGATTCCCTGTCAAGTAGAATATAATTGTAAACTATATCTAAGTGCAGTGGTTTCAACATGGAACCCTGAGCTTGTGTTACCACAACTCTCATGTCTCGCGAGTGTGTCTAGTATGGACATGCTCAGTGGCTAAGAGGGTATACGATTGTATACAATTTATCCGATGTGATATATTGTCAATGTGTTGCCACAGGGATCTCAGTGTGAACATCTGGTAACAGAACATACATGAGATTAGAAAAGTCTCCCTTTTATATCCTTACATTTCACACGTAATCATTCAACTGATGCATGCAGATCCCTCACACCAGAACCGCATTTTAAGTGCCCAGTCTGAGCCAGAATACAGTTAATTCAGACCCCAGACATTAAACTCACTTAGAAACCCTGAAATATTTCTGTTAGATTTAAAGGTAGTACATGAATGAGCCAAATAGGACAATAGTAAAAAAAAATATATGAAAAAAACAAAGATGTAGCAGTTGGGGTGATGATGATCTGGTGTTGGTTTCAGTGATATAGAAACAGATTTTGGAGGACTATTTTCCAGGGGTGGCGGTGTTAGTATTGAACGCATGTTGGTTGTTTGTTATGTTCTTATTTTGTTAATGCCTTACCCAGGTGGGAAAGGTATCCATGACCTGTCTTATTGCGACAACTACAAACAGATTTTGGAAAAATCGTAGCTTACAGGTATTGGTGACAGGCCGTTCTTATTTAGACACTGCTCTTCCAAACTTAAAATCTCGTTGCTCAATCCGCTACCTTGATGTCACTTACGGGTGTCATAGAGAGTTTTTTCTAGACAGGAAATCAATTAGCATGTTTTCTAATTGTTAGCTGGGCACTATGAGAGCACCTTTTTCCTTGAACATATAAAAAAAAAATATGATGCAATCTCTTGCTGCACTGTGTACAGGGCATGGAGGGGATACTGTCCAACAGAGACAGCCTTTATTTTGGACTATTGAAAATATATTAAAGAAGTGAATTGTATTGCAGCATGTTTATATTCAGACGGAAGAGGTGGAAATATTTGACATGTGTCTTTTAAAAGGTGATCGAAAGTTCTAATTTAAGGCTATAAGGTCAATCATATTTCAGCCAAACGCAAAGGCTGGTTTAAGTTGAAATGGTGTTGGTTATGAGATTAATTTGGAAGCTGCAACACACCCTATAATATCAATGACACATGGGTCAGGGTTCAAAACCCGACTCAAAACCCAACTCCCCCCTCCAATGTCCCACTTCACTTGTCTATTTCAAATTCTTACTGCCAACTACCTCCTCTCAGGAAATGTTAGATTTTATTTTACCCAAACAGTGACATAGCCTATATTTAATACTGTATTAGTTTAACAAACATTTGTTGTTGATGTGGACTTGACTCCAAGGCTTTAAGCTAGTACATTATTTAGCAGTGAAGAATGTTCTATTTGGCCAGTAACCCTGGTCAACCCTCGACACACCCAAAACTTACATTTAAATGAAATAGTACTTCCATACACCCTCAAAACTATATACCAATTGATACGATTTTCACTGTGTTCAGATTGTAAAAATAAAGCCCACTTGGAAGGCTGACTTAGAATTGTTGATTCTTGAGAAAATGTGAGCAAATAACATTTGTGATCCTGCCTGTATCACAGAACTTCTGAGGATTTTATCTGGTTCCTGACCCACTTCCTATGACGTGACTTTTGGTATTTAAATCACAAACATCTTTCATTCAAGCCATCACTGTGCTGCTGATGTTTTTTTAAGTTTCAACCTGAAGCCTCGAAATGTAAACCTATGTGCAATCCTGGCCAAAAAACCTCAGCGCTTTTAGACACTGGCTCTAGAAAGTCACCTCTAAAAAGACCCCGTCAATCAGAGCGGTCAGGATCTGGCCGGCTCACGACCCCTCCGTTTCACGGTACCCAACACCGTCACAACATCCCTCTGTTTCACGGTACCGAACACCGTCACCACACCCCTCTGTTTCACGGTACCCAACACCGTCACAACACCCCTCCGTATTCATGGCTAGACTGGGCGGTCAGGGCAGGCTCTGGGGTGTTTCCACGTGAACGTGTCCCCATGGTTACTGAAGGACCGGGGTCTGTGGCCCCTCAGACGCGGCTGGTCGGCCTGCAGCAGTAGGCGCAACTCCTCAGGCTGTCCCGGTCGGCACTGCCGCGCCGCTGCCCGTCCTCACAGTGTGACACTGGAGGGGAGAGGAGAGCAGGTGACAGGGAAGCTACTCCACACCGCTACATATCTCTAAGTATATATATACACCATGCACAGCACTGAGCACGCTCAGAGGCTCCTCAACACCCAACGCCACATGCACGTGAAACAGGCCGTCGTGGTGGGAGAAGAGCGGTTGGCTGCGTTTGTCTCACTTACAGCTCTCCTCCTCCTCCGCCACCCCTGGCCCCTCGTCGTTCTCCTCCTCCTCATCCTCCTCCTGCAGCAGGAGGGCACGGGTGCGACCGGGGCTGGTAGGTGTGATTTGGCTGGGGCCCTCCACGCTGGTGCCCAGCTGCAGCCTCCGCATGTGTCTCACCACCGCTGTGGCGTTAAACGCTTGCTGTGTGTGTGTGTGTGTGTGAGAGAGAGAAGGGTTTGGGAGAGAGAGAGAGAGAAAGGGGGATGGTTGATAAAGAGAAAAGCAGGAGAGGGGATTGTAATAAAAAGAAATAAAAGAGGGGAAGAGGAAGAGAGAGAGTGGTGGGGGTTGAGAGAAGAAGAAAGGTACAGAATAAACAGTGGTTCATCCAAACACCCTGGAACGGCGAAAAATAAAAACGAGGAATTATGAAAGCAGTTATATTCAGCCACTGACCTTCCATTTGCTTTTAGCAAAGTTCTTCTTGATCTGAGCACTGACAGACTCATGGATGTTCTTGTCTAGAGCTGTGTCTCCACAGATCCTGCAAGAATAGAGTTTAGAAATAGAAACTAAGGAAGTGCAAGCTGTCAGATGTCTAAACATTATAAGTCATAAATATTTGTAGCCAGTTTAAACCAGAATGGGTGTTACGCAATAATCAATGAAGGTTTGGGTGTTAGTGTTGAACCAAGTTGTGGTTATGAAGTTAGAGTTAGGGTTGTGGAAGTAGTTAAGATTGGGGGTGAAGAAGGATGTTGACATAAAGCTAGATACAACTGGTATTACCAAGGGTGTTGAAGTGCTTGATCTGTGGTATATCTCTTCATGAAATCTTTCTCCATCAGATGACAGATGAAATCTTTCGCTGGAATTAAAAAACAAAAAATGTCAGCACAGAAATCATTACTATACATTCAAATGTTCACTGTAGCCTCTCCCCTATCACAACAACTTGAAGAAAATAATAGCAAACTTTCTATTTTTTACCCATTCAAATTTAATCCATGTATTACAAACTATCATCAAAAGTCATTCAGGCCTAATAAGCCTACCTGAATCTGAGATGTCATCCCAGTATGGGGAGTCAAACTCATACTCAGCCTTTAGTATCTGCTCAAACAGCTTGGCATCATTCTCGTCGTAAAACGGAGGGTATCCACATAACCTGAAACCATTTATATGACATATTTAAACACTTATGCTCCATACATTAAACCCAGGTCCAATTGAAGTGCACTTACTAGTAACTCCTATCCATGTAGTACTATTAAGTGCTATGGTCTACAGCCTCATGAAGACAGTACCAACTCAGGCACTGTGGGAGTGTGAAGGCCATGGATCATGACCCATTCCAGAAATGTGTATTTCATTTTGATTTTAAATGACGTACTCAAGTGGGTGCTCAACATAATGGCGGTTTAAATGAACAGAAGCCGTGTCAGATGACTGAGTAGATGACTTACAGAATATAAGAGATGACGCCTATGGACCAGCAGTCCACCGCTTTGCTGTACGGCTTCTGAGCCAACACTTCCGGAGCTGCCAAAAACATGCAACAGCAAAGTCAGAACAGAAACTGAGAAAGACATGGAGATATGGAGACTGAGAAAGACAATGAGATATGGAGACTGAGTAAGACATGGAGATATGGAGACTGCGAAAGACATGGAGATATGGAGACTGAGAAAGACAATGAGATATGGAGACTGAGTAAGACACGGAGATATGGAGACTGCGAAAGACATGGAGATATGGAGACTGAGAAAGCAATGAGATATGGAGACTGAGTAAGACATGGAGATATGGAGACTGAGAAAGACAATGAGATATGGAGACTGAGTAAGACATGGAGATATGGATGCTGAGAAAGCAATGAGATATGGAGACTGAGTAAGACATGGAGATATGGAGACTGAGAAAGCAATGAGATATGGAGACTGAGAAAGACAATGAGATATGGAGACTGAGAAAGACATGGAGATATGGAGACTGAGAAATACATGGAGATATGGAGACTGAGAAAGACAATGAGATATGGAGACTGAGTAAAACATGGATATATCGAGACTGAGAAAGACATGGAGATATGGAGACTGAGAAAGCAATGAGATATGGAGACTGAGTAAGACACAGAGATACGGAGACTGAGAAAGAAAATAGCAAGCTTTAAAAGAGGTTGGGAATTGAGTTGTAATAGAGAGGAGCATGTAAGAGACACACACAATTATGATTAAACTGAATCTGGTGTTAATGCCTAACTCAAACCCTAAACCTAACCAGTAATGCCTAACCATAACCCAATTCCAACCTCTCCCTCAATTGTAACTTTTGCCTTAATACAAACACTTAAGGCTTAGTCCCATTAGTCAAATACTTCTGATTAAATCACAGTTTGGGAACATTTGTGTCACCACAGTACAGTAGCTTGGTAAGAACCACTTACCAACGTATCCTGGGGTCCCACAGGCTGTTGACATGACAGTGCCTGTGTCCTCAATCTTAGACAGGCCAAAGTCACTGATCATTATCTTAGAGTCCTCGTCCATACTGTAATACAACAAATTCTCTGGCTAGACAGACAGACAATAAAAGAGAGAAGGTAGAGAAGAGAGAGAATAGGAGAGACCGGAGAACAGAGACAGAAGAAGAGAGAGGGGAGAGAAAACAGAGGAGAGAGTAGAGTGACAGGAAAAGAGAGAGATAGAAGAAGAGACAGATAGGACAAAAGAAATAGGAGAAGTGAGTGAGAGAGACAGTAGATGAGAGCAAGACCGGAGAAGAGAGAAACAGGAGAAGAGGAGCCAGAGACAGGAGATGTGGAGGTTAGAAATGTGGGAAAAGTGAAGGACAAAGGAAAGGGTATGAGAAGAACGAAACCAAAAGGTGTTTGCAGTTGTAATTAAAGTATTAGTAAAGATTTGGTTATGAAATCACTGTTAAGAGAAGCTGTTAAGAGGGAACATTATCTCCAGTTGGGTATGGAATGCATGCCTAAACCTGATCTGTTTTATTCCATGTTTAAATGGTCAAACAGTAATTGATTTAGACATATTTTGCCAACAGCTTTGGTAAATGTAATAATGATTCCAGTTACAAAAGAACATTGGTTGGAAAACATGAACCATTTAAATCTGGCAAGTTGCATGTAAGCAAGTTCATCATTCTTCTCCCTTCCCCTGAGGTGTAACTTCGTCTGAGGTGTACCTAGGTGTAACTAGTTGACAGAGTGCAAAGCTGTCATTAAGGGAAAGGGTGGCTACTTTTGGAATAAAATATGGAATGTATTTTGATGTGTTTAACACTTTTCTGGTTACTACATGATTCCATGTGTGTCATTTCATAGCTTTGATGTCTTCACAATAATTTTACAACTGGTACTGTACACCAATCAGCCATTAAACGATGACCACTGACAGGGGAAGTCATCACCCATATCTGTCAGTGGCTGCAATATATTCGGTAGCAAGTGAACATTTTGTCATCACAGTTGAAGTTTTAGAAGCAAAACAAATGGGCTTGCATACGGATCCGAGCAAGGGCCAAATTGTGTATGGCTAGATGACTGGTAATGTAATGGCACCAGGATGCATTATGGGGAGAAGGACAGCTGGCGGGGGCAGTGTGATGCTTTGGGCGTTGTTCTGCTGGGAAACCTTGGGTCCTGCCATTCATGTGGATGTTACCATGACACGTCCTGTTACAAAGCAAAAATTGTTCAGGAATGATTTGGGGAACACGACAACGAATTCAGGGTGTTGACTTGGCCTCCAAAATTCCCAGATCTCAATCCAATCGAGCGTCTGTGGGACGTGCTGGACAAACAAGTCCGATCCACGGAGGTCCCACCTCACAACTTACAGGAAAGGTCTGCTGCTAAACATCTTGGTGCCAGATACCACAGCACACCTTTCAGAGGTCTAGCAGAGTCCACACCTCAACAAGTCAGGACTGTTTTGGCGACAAAGGGGACCTTCACAATATTATGCAGGGGGTCATGACAAAAAGGCTGATTACATGTACGGTGTACATGTAAATATGTATTTTTGTACCTTTAGGTCCCTGTGTACAATGCCCATGTCGTGGAGGTACTTGACAGCATCCAAGATCTGGTGTATCAGTTGGCTGGCATCTCTCTCTGTGTAGAAACCCTTCTCCACGATTCGGTCAAACAGCTCACCTCCAGACACCCTGTGACAAACAGGACAAAGAGGGGGAGTGGGAGAGAGCTTAAACTCCCAAGTGGTAATCCCAGGTGCAGGAAAATGGATCGTCCGCTCACACTTCCACTGCTTCCAGAGAGCTTGGGTAGAACTAAGAGCCCGAACCAGTCCACCAATCTGTCCCTGGGTTTCTGATTTAGCATTTCTTTCCCCGGGAAACAAGCGTGGCTCCGGCAATAAAGGCACGAGAGGATGAAGCGCCGCACTCACAGCTGCATGACCAGGTACAGGTGGGATGTGCTCTCAAAGATGTCCTCCAGCGAAACAATGTTGGTGTGCTTGATTCTGAAAGACGAAGGAAAAATAGTGAGGAGGACGGGGTTGCTGTGACAGACACGCTGACAACATCGATGACACGCATACAGAAGTGCTACGGTTTTCACAGCAGTGCCAACGCAGCCGTTCCCGGTCACTAGTGTCTCGCTCTCAGTACCGTCAGACCATCACCAGGTGGCACCACAGATGTGTTGCAGAGTGTCTAGGAGCTCCGGAGAACACATTAGGATGTCTCTCAGGGGACAGGCTTTTCACGGCATCCAATAAATAAAGATCTAGTCACCCCCCCAAATCAAACCTACCGGGCTCTCCGAGGCACTCAATGTTTTTTAATAACCTCAGGATATGGAGCCGGCAGCGAATATTGGTTTTACACCGGTGTCCATGTCTTTATTTAGCCCCACTGATGGCCGAGAAGCTAGGCAGTTAGGGGGCGTTGTGAGCAAGACACCCTGGCAACAACAGAACTGCTAAAACAGAAGCCAAGAGACAACCAAGGCTGGCTGAAGCGGCACATGTCTCTGTTGTTGTAAGCAGTCATGTAGGCGATGTGTGAAGCCGTGATTTTGCTGTATAGAAGGAAGGGAGGGATGGAGGGAGGAAACCATGTCGTGAGTCAATGTCAGGGACGGCTGTTCAGTTTGTCTGTGTCACCGTGTTTATGTCTCATCATCTTCCTCTCTTTATTCACCTCACTCTCTCTCTACACCCCTCCTCTCCACACTCCTCCCACCCATCTCTTTATCCCCCAGACCCCTCTTCCCTCATCCCTCTATCCGTCACACCCCTCTTCCCTCATCCCTCTATCCTCCACACCCCTCTTCCCTCATCTCTCTATCGTTGTCACCCCTCATCTCTTTATTCTCCACACCCCTCATCTCTCTATCCTTGTCATCCCTCTTTCCTCATCTCTCTATCCTTGTCATCCCTCTTCCCTCATCTCTCTATCCTTGTCATCCCTCTTCCCTCATCTCTCTATCCTTGTCACCCCTC
>JACXGK010013755.1:0-12657 GCA_016801125.1 Novumbra hubbsi
ACAACCGCCCCCCCCCCCCCCCCCACCTATCGCTTTCTCTCTGACAGTTCTTTATTCTTTTTTTCTTTTTACCTTTTATGTCTATTTCTTTACCCGTCGGGCCAAGGTCCTCTGTGAAACCTGGCCTGAGCAATGAATTGACTAGCGTTATTACAGAATGCTGTATAAAAGCTCTTTGTTGTTCAGACTTCTTGGGGCAGGGTTTGGTCTTGTGAACTCGCGTCCAGGTCTGCCTACAGGACCCATGCCTCTGACTCATTCGTCCCTCATGGGTCCAGAGCCGGAGGGCTCCCACTGGGTGTGAGAAAAGGAAGGCATCTACACAGACGACGCCTGGCGGAAGACTGTTTTCTCTGGCCTTGCTTGTAATCGTTTAGCCAAGAAGAGAAAGGAAAAGGGTTGTGTGATTTACTACTGATTTTTATGCTATTTCAATCGGATATATTAAAATAAGAAGAATGTGTCCTCTCTGTCTGGTCTGTATTCGGCTATAAATACTTTTACAACTAACTTTAGATGGCTGGCTACAATACACTCCATTGACATGGCTAATGCTCAACTAATTATATTTTGGCCTGATGTCTCCTGGCGGTTCCTGTCCCATGTCCACCTGACGTCAAAAAGGAACATGAATACATGGTGACTGAAACCATCAAGGATGTGCCACTTTTACGCAGGATGCTGCATCACAAATTAACACTGTAAAGACCAAATCAATGTCGATACCAAAGAAACCTATTAGAAAATTATTAATTTAGTTTAATCTGCTGGGGGGCCTAAGAAACATCTGTATATTCAGTCGGCCCTGAATATACACCTTATCTCGGGATTATTCAAACCACTGGGTACACATACACTTTATACAACTGAAGCCTTCTTGACACAGGCAGCGTTGGATTAAGGAACAGTCTCCTCGTGAACACACAGTGCCTGGGGTGTCGCTGGCACCGGGGACATGGGAAGGGAAGCATGGTGTGAGCCCAAACAACCCAGTCCTCTAACAATTTCTACAATCAGGCGGGCAATCTAACAATATTTAACTTTGGTACCGTGTGTTATCTAACACAGTTTAAGTCCCTCACAAACCATCTAACAATGGTCACAAATATTTATCGATGGCCAGTCTTTGCGGATCGTGATGTGTGGGTGTGTTGATGTGGGTGTGTGAATGTGTGTGTGTGGGTGCGTGTATATGTATCTGCATATGTGTGTGTGCGAAGGCCTGGTCCTTGCCTAGTTTTCTTAACAGCAGCGGGTCCAAAAGATGATCTACCCTCTGGTCTGCTCCGGGAGTGCAATCGAGTGCTCGTCCAAACTCAACAAATCTGACCTCCCAAATACAATGCTATAACCCAGGTCTTCCCTCCTGAACACAATGCTATAACCCAGGTCTTTCCTCCTGAACACAATGCTATAACCCAGGTCTTCCCTCCTGAACACAATGGCATTGCCAGCGACCAGCTACACAGGTCCATCTGAAGTGGGTCCATCTGAAGTGGGTCCATCTGAAGTGTGTCCATCTGAAGTGTGTCCATCTGAAGTGGGTCCATCTGAAGTGTGTGCGTCTGATTCCTGCCTTCGCACGGAAGCGCTTCCAAGCGCGTGGCCCTCCGGTTCCGACGGTGTCTCGCTTGGCCTGGGACAGCACCGCTCCGCTCTCACTCTGTGTACAAACATCTGGGCTCCGTTGGGCTTGCAGAGTCAGAGAAGAAAGAGCCGGAAAAGCCTTTGTGTGAAACAATAATTGGAAAGTATGGCACCCTGGGTTCTTACAGGAAACCTGAATTGGTAAGTGATGTGTGGTTGGTTCACATTAAAGGGCATGAGACACGTTAGAGCTCCCATTGTGGAGCGCTACAGTCCAGACAAGGCCTGCTAGTCCCCCCTCTCGGAGCTTACAGACGGCCTGACAATTCCTTTATAAAGCCTTCATAGTCATCTTGCTGAACCGCACATCTCAGTGCTTTAACTGTCATTGCGGTCTGCACTGTCATGAGATACGTTGCCTCCAGGCCCACCTGAAGACATTTCAGATAACAACCCTTTTTAACAACTCTTTCTCTCTCTTGTAATTTTACTCTACGTGCGCGTGAGACTCGGGCATGTGATAACTGTTCGCGTGTATGTGTTTAGGCTCTGCTATTATAACCACCATATAATCTTTATGGAAAAAGGAGACTCTTCGTAGACCTCAGAAAATAACCCATGAACTGCCTGTCGTATTGTGTTACAAGTGTGGGTTGATATTGTTCCACTCTGCCAATTCTCCACTTTCATAATCAAGTGTGAAGTTATCATGCCGCAACACATTTACAGACTCTGGCCCTGGTCCAGTTGCCGTTTACTAATCATCTCTATCACCCTCTATTTTTGCTTTCTGTCTTCATCTCCATTTCGTCACTCTTTCTCTATTTATCTGCTCTGTCTCTTTTTAGCCCTTCATTTCTGTGGAGAGGCGGCGTCTCGGCCATGGGTGTGGAGTTGACGGGTGAGGAATCTTTATGACTTGGGATTCTCAGCACAATTGTGATATTCTTGGATATGTTGTACCCAATTATGCAATTCTTAAATCAAAACCTTAAATATACTTAGATGCTTTCAGTGAGGTTTAGGCTGCAATCCCGTATTTGTCAATCACATTGAGAATATAATAACTCTTCACTAGGTCTTAAATATTTTCGATGCAGTGGTTATGAAAACAATTTCTTTGCCTAAATTCTACATGTGCAGGCAGAAATCTGGTGTTGGTATCAGTTTTGTACAAAATATGTAGAAAATGTCCAATAATCAGTTGTGAATTGGTCTCAACTTTGGGGAAATGTATATGGCTGAGAAAATGTGGACATTTGTATTGGTCCAAAGTTTACAACACTTTTTATGCTGTAGGCAAGAACAATAATATAAGATACTGCTGTAACCATAGAAACCTGAGGGTAGTAGTTTTGGTCCGGTCGTAGTTTGGGGTGTGTTTGTATGCGGGTATAATGTGAGGCAGTTGTTTGTCCATCCTACAGAAACGCATCATGATAAACTGAATCAACTGGAGGGCTTTCCTTACTGGATTATTACTGTACTCAACGTAGTTTACTCTTCCTACCGTGTTTTTGTTCTCAACATGTATTATAGCACGTCTGTGCGTCTCGTCTGTGCATCTGCAGTTCCCTCCCTCTCATCCAACGGGATACAGGCAGGAAGCGTGTGGCGCCATTGCGCCGTAGGCAGATCGCCTTATGATAGGTTTGTTAGCGCGTTAGCGCTCCGATTAGCCGCCGGTTGGTGCCCTGCCACAGGGATCTAATCTGGCGCCGTGCATCACTGCACATGTTCAATAGGGTCCGTGCCCTCCATCATGACATCATGTCTTTGTGTGAAATCCCAGCGCCATTCAGGGGCCCATGGCGCTGGCTTAGCATGCCAGCAGCCACTACACTGGCGTGCAGCGGTTCACAGGCGTGGCCCCGTGCCCCCCCCCCCGGTCCTTCATTTACCCAGCACTCTCAGAAGCCCCGTTTACACCTGGATCTAACGTCGGCCCGTTCTCCCTGATCTTGACTGTGCCTGTGTTTTTCAACCAGGGTAGATGAATAAGAGACACGTGGGGGTAAATGTGTCTGATCGGGTCTTATTAGTACAATTGCACATCGTCTGGTCAGGATTATGACAAGATCAGATTTAAGGATGGAGGTTGGTGGCATGTGTAAACGGGGCTAGAGTGTACATTATGGTCCCTTGTTCTGATCTAACCCGCAGTCTGACTGTGGCCACGTTGTCGCCATTGCTTCAACGCATGGTGTTTGTTTATATTCCACTCATCCTATTGAGGATATTAAACAGAAATGTATCACAAATGATATAAAAATGTATGTTGATTACAAAATTAAAATGATACTGAGGATGTAAATGGATTTTCTGGATTGATATACAGGTATAACATTTCCCCCCGAGCACCTCAATTGGGTCAGTTGGTTCAATTGGTTTAGCAGTTCAGTTGTTTCAGTGGTCAGTCGGTTCAGTCAGTTCAGTGGTTTAGTTAACTCGGTTGTTTGTTGATTCAGCTGGTTCGATAGGTTCAGGGTTTCAGTTGGTTCTGTGTTGCCAGATGTGGATTCTAAGATGCTCGTACTTGTCTTGCTCTAGCGACTCCTCGTAGAAGGCCGGGCACCTGCTAGGTGTTATTGGCGTAGAAACATGTCAAGTGAGCAAAGTGATAAGAATCAGGACGGCTTGGTGTGATGTTCAACAGGGCGCATTTCAATCTGTGACTCACCCGTCAGCTTGAATTCATGAATTCGACGTTACGAAATACGCAGGAAAACAAAACGGCTTGGCGAGACGACAGAACGCCAACACATGTAACACCCAGAACATTCTACAGCAGGAAATAGCTATTAGCAACGTCAGAGCTGGACATCGGAATAATCAGAAGGCATCATGCAATCAAGATGCATCCTGACACACAGGATGCTTGTTAAAACTCGCTATAAACTGTCCTGCCTCCCCCATCTCAGAAATGTGCCGCCATCTGTAGTGTCCGCCAGACATTGATCTGCGATTCTTATTGGCTGCTGGCAGATTTCGAATAGTTTATCACTAATCAGGAATTGTACTGAACCCTTGCTGTCACGAGGTGATGCATTTTGGAACCAGGTATGACCTGGGCTATTAAAACCCCAGAGAGCGAAGACCCTGGGTGTCAGGTCCCGTCCCAGGAACACATCCCACACGGCGGTCTCTGGTTTCAGGAAGTCCCCCGGAGGGCTTGGTGAAACAAGACCGGAGACGTAGAGCTGTATGACGTTACCATGCATTCACTCAAGTGACACCTCACTTTAGTCTAAACAGCAGTGAATAGGACAATCTCAACCCTATATATCGAAAATAAGGCAACATGTCCATTATCCTTTTGGTATACATTTTTAGGGCACGGAATATAAACGACAGCAGAGTACTCTCCTTTACGGGAAAATGGAATGATTGAGTTTTCAATTTCATGGGAAGGAAATTTCACAAAGAGAAATGATTTCTGTAAATTTAATAGAGACTAACACTCTCACCAGGTTGCATAAACCGTTGGCCGTCCACTAAGATGTAGCAACGTTTTTTTTCCTCTGTTGAATGACTGCACCAACAGTTTTCTCAGTGCTATCTAAACTGTTGAAAACAACATTTCAACAGTTTAGATAACACACAAACAACGACTTGTTTCAAATAAACCTCTCCCACGTCTGAGTGTGGCTTGTAGTAGCAGCGGTGTCAAGTATTGTCTCGGCGGGGAGTGGAACAATGGTGTTTAACTTGGAGAGGACACTCATGGTCAAGTGAGCCAAAAGGTCAAAGCACCTTAGTTATACAGTTGTGCCGTATTCAGTCATTTCAAATGACCATGTATTGAACCTGTGTGATCCTACAAAGGTCACGAAAATGTCCCACTTATAATCAATCTATGTATTAGTCAATGACAAGGCATGCATTGAAGTATATGCTAGACTGTGAGAATGTGTGTGTGTGTGTGTGTGTTTTTTGAGTCCCACTGTAGTAGCACCTCTGGAATGATTCAGTTCTGGCTCCTCTAACAGCCATCCTGTTCTTGTCCCCTTTCCTATAGCTGAGCTTTTGAGTTATGGGTTAGGGTCACAGAAACACAGGCAGAGTGTGAGAAACGTTGCCTTGTTTATGTATGTATTAATGACAGAACAACGCTCAATTGTCCCCGTTCTGTATTTAAATGGTATCTTCATTTGCCAGGTTGAGGTCATAAATGCCATGGAAAGAATGGTGTGATGGATGTCCTCTGGCATTTGGGAGTGATGGGAAACTGATATTTGGGGAATCGACTTTTAATCTAAAATTCTATAATGTTAGGAAAATATACAGAAAATAATCTGCATAATTGAAGATGAATAATCCTTTTTACACTAACCCTGAGACGAGGCTAGGACACGGCTAATGCATTAAAAGAGCGTACCCGTCTCTCTAACCGTGTGTCTGTAGTGGGAGTGTACCAGTCTCTCTAACCGTGTGTCTGTGGTGGGAGTGTACCCGTCTCTCTAACCGTGTGTCTGTGGTGGGAGCGTACTTGTCTCTCTAACCGTGTGTCTGTGGAAGGAGCGTACCCGTCTCTCTAACCGTGTGTCTGTGGTGGGAGCGTACCCGTCTCTCTAACCGTGTGTCTGTGGTGGGAGCGTACCCGTCTCTCTAACCGTGTGTCTGTGGAAGGAGCGTACCCGTCTCTCTAACCGTGTGTCTGTGGAAGGAGCGTACCCGTCTCTCTAACCGTGTGTCTGTGGTGGGAGCGTACCCGTCTCTCTAACCGTGTGTCTGTGGTGGGAGCGTACCCGTCTCTCTAACCGTGTGTCTGTGGAGGGAGCGTACCCGTCTCTCTAACCGTGTGTCTGTGGTGGGAGCGTACCCGTCTCTCTAACCGTGTGTCTGTGGTGGGAGTGTACCCGTCTCTCTAACCGTGTGTCTGTGGTGGGAGTGTACCCGTCTCTCTAACCCTGTGCCTGTGGAGGAAGCGTACCCAGCAGGTACTGGGGAGTCAATGTAGCTCCCACACATCCCCAGTCTGTTGATCCTATTGTCTGCTGCGTCACCACGCATCGCCCCCCCCCCCCCCCCCCCCCCCCCCCCCCCCCCCCCCCCCCCCCCCCCGGTGAATAAAGGCCGTCTGGCTCCCAGCTTAAATGTGGCAGCAAAACTAAAAACCATCCATCAGAGCCGATTCATTCACATCTGCTCAGTGGGGCGACAGGGACCAGGGTCTAGGTGGGAAGAGGGCAGAAAGAAGTTCACTTTTCCCCGCCAAGAGGACGGACCAGGACTCTACCACTTCACTGGAGCCGCGGCTGTGGCAAGTTGCCCGCTTGATAACATCTAACCAGTATCGTACTAACGGATGTACATGTGTGGGTTATGGAGGTCTTATTTTGAAGGGTTGATCTGGGGGCTATGGAATGCTAGGAGTTCCTGTCGTGGGCGTGGCCATTGAATTAGATTATTATGGATGAAGAAGTGACAGGAGGCGACCATTCGGGGTGGGGCCGTGACATGTAGACATTTGTTTTTTTACTTTTGAACAAAACATTGACGTATAAGCTGTGCAAATTGTGTACTGTACTGATTGTAAATGAACTTCACCTCGACGGCTGGCTTTTCTGTCACCGTTATTGCAGCGTTTTCTCCAGAAAATATTGCAATTACTCTTTGGTGAGATGCAGGATAATGGGAGTTTTGTCTGCTTTCCCAAGTGTCTGTTTAAAATGTCCTTTTTCCATCTCCTTGTCTCCTCCAACCCCTCTGTGCCCCTGCATCCGTCGCTCTACCTACAGCGCTACGGACCAATCATGGGTGACTGGAGCTTTCTGGGTAATATTCTAGAGGAAGTGAACGAGCACTCGACGGTGATCGGCCGGGTGTGGCTTACGGTCCTCTTCATCTTCCGCATCCTCATCCTGGGCACGGCCGCCGAGTTCGTGTGGGGCGATGAGCAGTCGGACTACGTGTGCAACACCCAGCAGCCCGGCTGCGAGAACGTGTGCTACGACGAGGCCTTCCCCATCTCCCACATCCGCCTGTGGGTCCTGCAGATCATCTTCGTGTCCACGCCGTCGCTGGTCTACGTGGGCCACGCCGTGCACCACGTCCACATGGAGGAGAAGCGCAAGGAGCGCGAGGAGGCCGAGCTGAGTCGCCAGCAGGAGCTGAGCGAGGAGCGGCTGCCCCTGGCCCACGACCAGGGCAGCGTGCGCACCACCAAGGAGACCAGCACCAAAGGGAGCAAGAAGTTCCGCCTGGAGGGCACCCTGCTGAGGACCTACATCTGCCACATCATCTTCAAGACGCTGTTCGAGGTGGGCTTCGTGGTGGGCCAGTACTTCCTGTACGGCTTCCGCATCCTGCCGCTGTACAAGTGCAGCCGCTGGCCCTGCCCCAACACGGTGGACTGCTTTGTGTCCCGGCCCACCGAGAAGACCGTCTTCATCGTCTTCATGCTGGCCGTGGCCTGCGTCTCGCTCTTCCTCAACTTCGTGGAGATCAGCCACCTGGGCCTGAAGAAGATCCGCTTCGTTTTCTGGAAGCCGGCCCCGGGGACGGGCCAGGTCGAGGGGCCCGGCGCGCTTCCCCCTCCGGGGGGGCCCCTCAAAAGTTTGCCCCCGCTGGCTGTGCCCTCCATAACGAGGGCCAAGGACTACAGGCTTCTGGAGGAGGAAAAAGACCCATCTGTGGCTCACCTCTACCCCCTGTCAGAGACGTGCATGGAGGCAGGAGGGCTAACTCCTCTAGCCTCGTCCTTCCAGTGCGTTGAGGAGAAGGCGGAGGAGGCGCCGCAGATGGAGAGCATTTCTAAGGTGTACGACGAGACCCTGCCCTCCTACGCCCAGACCACCGAGATAGGAGGGGATATACTAGCACAAGACCAGGAGGAGGATGAGCAGCAGGGGTTGGTGGTGGTGGAGGAGGAGGAGGAAAAGAAGGAGGAGGAAGTGGAGGAGTTGAAAGAGGAAGATGTGGTGGACGGAGTGGTGGAAGATGTGGTGGACGAGGTGGTGGAAGATGTGGTGGACGGGGTGGAAGTGGAGGAGAAAGAAGTGGAGGAGAAAGAAGAGCAGAAAGAGGCAGCCGAAGAGGAGAGGGAGGAGGTGGTGGAGATGGAGGAGGAGGAAGAGGAGGAGAAAGAGGAGGAGAAAGAGGAGGAAAAAGAGGAGGAGAAGGTGGTAGCGGATGAGGTGGACGGGGAAGGGGAGCCTTCGTCAGAAGAGGGGGCGGAAGCGACAGATACGATAGAAGACACAAGAACCCTCAGCAGGCTGAGCCAAGCCAGCAGCAGGGCCAGGTCAGATGATCTCACCGTATGAACATGTGAAGGAACACACACACACACACTTCCACTCGCACGAGCAAACCAAATGTAGGGGAACACACATACCTAACTCACAGCAACACAGGGCTATAACAGGGGAACAGAATGTAAAGCAAACAGGCATATATTCAGTTACCTTGTATAATACTATTAGGACCAGGGAAAAAGATATATCTGTACATGTTTGTGAAATTATTTTTAAAAATAGAGGTTAAAAGAGGGATAGGTGGAGGGATAGATGTATTGACAAAGTTTTAAACCAATGGTGGAAAGGACATATATGCAGAAAAAAACATTTACTTGATGAAAATCTATGTATTGTTTTTTAAAACATTTCCTGTCCGGAAAAAGTTTGAACATTAAAAGTGAAAGGTTGCTCATGTTTACAGTGTAGGGGGTTCAATAGGTGGGGATTGAAACTGAGGCTTTGAATGTATATCGCTCATATATGACTCAAAGCAAGCTAACACTTTCATTACCATGAAGTCTGAGGCAAACTACAAACACGTAGCTGCAAACATGTCCCAGGTTGAAGGACTCTTGTACAACCACAACAAGTCCTTGCACAGAAAAGAAAATCACTGAACAAAGTATCCGGATGTATGACACTACAAAAGGATCATACATTTCCTAGACAATTCATGTGCAGGGCCTATATAACCCTTATATCACCTCAACAACGCATACAGTTACATGATCTTACATTATCGTTAAAACCAAAGGGAGATTTGCGTCTATGTACAGTAGCATAATCTCTCTTTTATAAATTTATTTGCAGCTTGGTACAGCTGAGTAGTGGAGAAAAACAAGCCAAAAAAGACCACATGTTAAATGTCTCTTTTCATTGTGATCTTTAGGATTGCTCATATATCTCACTGCATTTTAAGGCAAACGTGTGAACTGTGATAATGTGGTTAGTCTGTGATGAAGATAATGGTGCTGGATTTGTCTGATCACAGACTGCGCCATAGTAACGACCTCAGGCCAAATCCTCTCTTTTCTCGCTGCACAAACAGGCATCAGGGTGATAGAGATCACGCATGATCAGCACAAAGTATTGTTGAGCCACAGACAATGTACGAAGCCACTCTCATTTATGAAAACAAGCATCCTTGACATCGTTTTGTGGGGGGATAAATGTTTTACTTGATTTTTATTTGCCCTTTTTCTCCGCTGTACGCATATAAAAGGCTAAAGGTAATGCTTACGAACAACAATAAAGGTTGTTTTTCATTATGTAAGAATAATGTCTATTAGCAAACATACATTTGAAAAAGCTTAGCTTAAATAATATTATTTATACCAAAATATCCACTACTTTGAATATCTTGAAAGGTTCTGTGCCGTCAATTATGAGAATGTCCTTTTTAATGATATTTTCACACCGCAAAGTCAATAATCCTGAAATGGTAACAATTATGATAATGCCCTTTTCGTGTGGAAGCTCTTTTGAAAACAGGGATTTCAGCTGGGAGGACTGTTTCAGTCTGTTTAGGTGGGAGGGAACTGCATGATGTCACAATAACTCACATTATAATTGACCAGTGGCTGGGCAAGTTGGTGGGCCATCCTATCTGCCAATCATGTTTGTATACTAAAGAGATTTTTTAACTAGTTTCTCAACTCCCTATCAGACTGAGCATTTCAAGGGCCAAGAGAGGTATGTTTACATTTAGGAGTTATATAAAAACCCTAACCCCTTATAACCACTGTTATTTATTATTTACACACTTAAATTTAAAATATATTATATAAATGCCCTTTTACATCAGCAGTTGTGAAAAAGTGCTTCTATGGACAACCAGCTGGAAACCCCATAGCAAGCAACAACAGCTAATGCACAATAGCTAGGATACGTTTCGATTTAGCTCCTACAGTAACTGGTATGGACATGGAAAACTCTGATTTTTGCACGGTGTCCATTATCACCAAAGACTTGCATTGCAGAACTTTTTTATCTCTGTCAAAGAGAGCTTTTATTTTTGCTTTATTTTATTTGTATGGGAGCAACAGTTTCTCTCTTAAATAAAAAACCAATGCCCTATTAAAGGGATGCCTTAAAGTATTATATATCTGTTTACTATAATTCTCTCTTTTTCTCTCTAGCTCTTTTTGCTTTATTTAGATTTCTTCACTATGTTGCTTTCCATTGTATAACTGTACATGCTTCACCTGTAAATGCACATTTTCAAAATCGGTTTGTAGCAGTTAAAGTGTTTACATTGCTCTGGGAACTATGTAAATGGCATGTTTTACATTTGATGTTATAGAATTATATTACTTTAGCTAGCAAATTATCTTTTGGAAAAGCAAAATTCACGTGTTTTCTTTTTGTTGTTGTTGGGAAATGTAGGTTCTACATACAAGTGTTTATGCTTCTCAGTTCTGTGCCGCAAAGCGAAGCGTAGGGGTTTTTCAACACAACACACACACACATAGAAACAGACACACACACTCTTGCAGTGTGGTTGTTGGGGGTATGATCAAATGGCTCTAGACAAACTCTGAAAGGCAGCTTTGACCTCTTTGTGACCCTCAGCCCCTCCTTTGACCCCTAACTACCAATGGTGTGACTACCTTGTTAAAGACAACACGTTCACAGTTGCAGAGTAGTTCAGCGCACTTCAACACCGTAACATGTGTGGTACATACGTGTAGCTGGTATATAATGTGTACAGTGTCTTAAAAAGTGTCCTAAATGTAGTTCAGCACACTTCAATGCCGTAAAATGTGTGGTAAATATGTCTAGCTGGTACATGATGTGTTCAGTGTCTTAAATGTAGTTCAGCACACTTCAACACTGTAAAATGTGTCGTAAATATGTGTAGCTGGCACATGATGTGTTTAGTGTCCTAAACAGTTCCCTTTGACGCTTCATTTGTAAGAACATCTGATGAACCTTTGGAAACAAAATAATACTTTTTACTAACTAATAGTCCTCTCTGCTGCTAGTTGTGTGGCGTTATCATCATTTGGAAAGTGAACCATAGAAAATTAAAGGTCACGTGGTCAAGAAAAGTTGCATCAGTTTTTCTCTGCAAACCACCATTCACACACACGCACACACGCACGCACACACGCGCACACACGTGCTGACATCTGACTTACCACAGTAGTCTGAATGTACATTGTTAAACACGTATCACGTCTGCTGAACATCTACTGCCCTCTGTTGAACATCTACTGCCCATTATTTATTTAATGTTTTATTTAATTATTTAATTGCCTTGGTAATATTTTTTTTCTAGTTAGTAGAATTATGACAAAACAAGACATTAAACGAAGAACAAAACCTCAATTTTAAATTCTAAACTACATAAATTACCTAGTAAACACCTTTCATCACACAATCAGGATCCCCCACAACAAAGAAATGTGTGAAATGTAATGAGTGCATTGGTTAAATCACCAAAACCCAACATAACATAACGCAATCCATTCAGTTTAGTCATTCTAACCCCAAGATATCCAATAGCTACACATATGCAAAATAACCCTTTGAACTGCAGACAGAAATGTGCCTTGATAGTTTCCACATGAAGCCAAATAGTTAACCTGCACTCAGCCAAATCACATTGAATGGCCTTATTATTTATGAACCTGGAGACCAGGAACCATCCTGAGCTACTGGACTGGAGGAGGGGGCGTGCTCATGGGTATGGTGGGGTAAGACCAGGAACCATCCTGAGCTACTGGACTGGAGGAGGGGGCGTGCTCATGGGTATGGTGGGGTAAGACCAGGAACCATCCTGAGCTACTGGACTGGAGGAGGGGGCGTGCTCATGGGTATGGTGGGG